>PVLA01001355.1:320000-369166 GCA_004027455.1 Hydrochoerus hydrochaeris | reverse complement strand
TTTTTAAGGAGTTTTGCCAGCTTTCAATGGAGTTTTTAATTTCCTGGTAGTCTCTTTGAATCTGCTTCATGTATTCTATATTTTCTTTATATTGTTTATCAAATTTTTCTCTCCTTTTTTTGTGTCCCTCCCTTCTTCCATCTGTATCTTCCTGAGAGATGTTTCCTGAGAGCATTTCTTTAATAACTCTACTCATATCTTGCCTTACCTGATTTAATATTTCAGTTTTGAGCTCGTCTACAAGGTCCCGAAGATATCCTTTAATGTCCATTGAAGCCATGCCTGCTGTTGTGTGTTTGCTGCCCTCAGTCACCCTTGTTTTTCCCTCTCCTGGATCAAGGCTCTCAAGGTTCTGGGCTGGGGGCCTCTTCCTGCCTCTCTCTCCTGTCATGGTCCTGGCTTCCTCCACACAGGTTACAGTGCAGCTCCCAGCCCCCTTCCCTGTTGGCCACATTTCCTCCGAAGCACACTGGTGAGGGACCTCCGCCCTCTCCTGACTGCTCTTATGACTGAGGTGCAAGCAGCAGCTGCCTATGCCTGCCTCTCCCCACCAGGCCAACCAAACTGCAGAGGCCTTCCCCCAGTTAGTGCTTGCTAGGCACAGGGAGTCGATTTGGGATGGCTTATTGAGTCCTGGCCAGGGGCGCAGCCAAATCCAAGCAAATCCCACAAATCTGCTTTGGGGAGGGAGGAACCAACTGAAGTCACTGTTGCTCCCAGTTCAGGCTCCTCCTGCCAGATTCCAACATGTCACCCATTTGATTTTGCCCTTCCCATGGGGGGTGGTCTCAATTCCAGCACTGACTGTGGATCAATTAAGGTAAGGGACATATTCTTAATCATGTTTATAAGTAACAAACATGTAGCACTTTGGTCATAAATTGATTGTTTTTTCCCTAACTCTTATATGTATGACCCTCATATCTAAGGGTCTCAAATCTAAGTCTCTTTCTTGGTTGTTGCTCTAATTAGAAAATTACCATGTTCAGAGTTTAAGATGTTAACAGTATATGAACATAAGGCTTTCTTTACAGCCATTTGAAGATCAAGCCTAACTTGTAGAATTTTTCTTCTTTTTGTGATGTTGGGCATCAAGAAACCAGAGCCTTCTGCATTCTAGGCAAGTTCTCTACCCCTGAGCTACACTTCTAGCCGTTCTACCATGCTACACTTCTAGCCCTTCCACCACTATGTCTGTCTTGGAGTCAGTTGACTATGGACTAAACCAGCTGAAACAGTAAGCCAAATTCAACTTTTCCTCCTTAATAATCCAGGTGTCTGGTGTTTTGTATCAGCTATTTTTGTTGTTGCTGTTGTTGTTGTTGTTTGGTACCAGGGGTCAAACTCATGACCGTAGTTTTACCAGGCAAGCACTTGAGCCACTGAGCTAAATCTCTGGCCCTGTGTCAGTTATTTTGACAGGAAAGTGACTGAAATACACATTTGTTGTTTTAATGTAAATACAATAAAAACCTTTAACAAAAATCTTAAAAAACAAGAAGAAAAAAGGTAAAATCTTATACAGTTCTATAATTTACCATTTATTTTCATTTTTACTTGCTTGTTTCCAGTCCTTGTTTACATCTTTTAACAAATACTTTAAGTAATTGTCATCCAAGCATATTTTTTTTGTTATTTTCTTAATGTTATATAATAAATATTTTCCTCCATAAAGAGCTTGCCAAAATTTTTACTGACACATTGGGAAGCCTACTGTGTCTTCCCTTCTTTAGGTAAAAGTACAATTTGGGATTTATTTTATTTGAATTTTTGAAGCCCATTTAAGATTTTTTTATTTTAAAAATTTATTTGATAAATTAAAATTACATATAATTACAGGGTACATGGTGATTTGTTTCATATAGTGTAGTGTGTATTTGTGAAATGATAATCAATCATATTAACACCTCCATCATCTTAAATCCTTACCATTGATTCTTCTGCTGAAATGCAACTTTGTGCCCTTTGACCAGCATCTTCCATCTCTTGGCAACCCCCATCTTCTATGGAGCACATCTTAAAATATCACCAATACCTGTGAATTTTTCTGTTTTTTTTTTTTGTATCTAGTGCACCTATTTAGAAGTTTGTAATATTTTTATTTTTCTTCTTTAATTTGTATGGTATTATTGGAAAATTTTTTTCAAAATCACCTGGCATAACTGGGATGCAATCTACTTGTTCTAAATGTATTTTTGTTTACTGTAGAATTAGTTAAAATTTGAGAGATTGAACATCTCTGTTCATAAATGAAATTAGTCATTTTGTTTTCTTATAGTAGCTTTATTTTGTTATGGAATTAAAAGTATTGTAACTTTATAATGTGAATTGAGAGTTATATACATTTGAGCTGAAGAAATACAATATTACCTCCTTTAAAGTCTTGAAATTTATCCTTAAACTGTAACTGGTAAGAAAATTACCTTTATCCAAAAAGAATTTGAAAACCTTAACCTAAGATAGTTTTGGGTGGTGTTTGGAGAGTGTTGAGTGGGGTGGGGTAGGGATTTAGGATTAGAGGAAACAGAAGCATGGAGGTCGTCAATACATGTTTATAATAGCAGTAAAATTATTAGCAGTGCAATTATCTTTGACTGTGTTTTGGCAGACCTGTGATGTAATCAGTTGGAATTAAGAGAATAGCAAGCTTTTGTTAGGGAAGTTATTAATTATCAGGAATTAACTGAAAACAGAAGATGACTCCTGAACCAAAGTTGGAGCTAAACATTATCTAAGATCTGAATTTGAGTCATTTATGTACCTAATGCCCCTGAAAAAGCAAAATAGTAGATCTTTTCCTTCATACCTCACAATTACCTTCAGGTTGCATTCAACCATTTATGGTATCATTCTTCCTCCAAAACTCTTCTTGGAGTTAGTTTTAGTCATATATTCTCTTTAAAAATCTGAAAATCTGACTGCTTGGCAAATGTGAGGCCCTGAGCTTGATTCCTACTACCCTCCCTCCCCAAACATGAAGAAGACAGTGTTGTGCCACATGTAATTTGACCCGTGTTTCATTTTATTTTGTAGAAAACAGTTTAACACAAATGTTAGGAACTCTTAGGTTTGGGCTTCCTAAATATCTGATATGACTAGTGATAAGATTTCTTAGTTTCAAGCAAACATACTTACTTTAGCCTATTCTTATTTTTCTACATGTATGATGGCTTAAGTCAACACATTGCACTTGAGCATGTACCATGCACTAGCTATGCAAAGGCATTGTTTTTTTGGTGGAGGGCGGTACCAAGAATTGAACTCAGGACCTCATGCTTGCTAGTCAGGTGCTGCGCCACTGAGCTAAATCCCTGGTGACACTGTTCTTAAAGGGACTGATTTTCATTTTCCATCTTTTTCTCTTATGATCCTTTCCTTTTCTAATATCTACGTGCTTTTCTTTCTTTTTCTTTTTTCCTGTCAAATTAGAGACTTTTTAAAAGGACATTTTGAGTTAAGCTCCAAGTGTTTCCATTGAGAAGAATTAGAG
Source organism: Hydrochoerus hydrochaeris (assembly GCA_004027455.1). Lineage (NCBI taxonomy): Eukaryota > Metazoa > Chordata > Mammalia > Rodentia > Hydrochaeridae > Hydrochoerus > Hydrochoerus hydrochaeris. Next base: position 365,676 of record PVLA01001355.1, on the reverse strand, counting down.
CAACACTCTGAACATGGTTATTGTTTGTTTAGAACCCAGTGTTAATGATGGCACAATGCTTGTCTCAGTTCTTATATGGACCTACTTTTTACCTTTGTCGTGTTCAGTGGCCTTGGATTGCTGCTCTAATACTTGATACTTTCTAAAGACCAGGTGAGAGAATTTAGTTGATCAAAACACTGAAACAGTGCAAACTCCAATCTTGCCTGGTGTCATGCTTTTTTATAAAAGGCAAACTATAATTTAGGGCTGTGCTTTAAAATAAAATTGTTTTTAAAATTGGCTGTAAATCAATGTGAGAAAGTGAAAGGGATTTAAAAGATTTTATTGAAGAATGTTTTTTATTTATAAGTTAGGTAATTCTTAAGATTGTTTTCTCCATATTGCATATTTCATTTTTAATATCTTTGGACTCAAGATTGCATTTTGCTGGACTTTACTTCTTGCTCCTCAGGTTTTAGTGGCTGCTTTGGTGGCCCTCACTGTCAGTGCTGTCTTACATGAAGGAATGACTGAAGGCCCCTTTTGGAGACCTGCTGCATTTTAATTATTTAGAGGAATAATTGTTGAATGGTGCTATAGGATAGTATTTTCCTTGCCACAGGGTTTAAGACTTTGGCTCAGTAATCGTTCCTTCTGCTACTAGATGGGTATTTGTGAGTGAAAGGATTGTTAATTGGCACAAAGTATTTCCCTAATACTATGTGTAGGGCTCCTGCCAGATTAACTCTGGGAAGCTGGTAGAGTCATCATGGATGGTTTTCTTTTGCTGTTTATGATCAGAAACAGAGAATTTGTGGAACTTGTAATGAGCTGTTTTATTTTCTTAATCTAGAATGCCTTCATGTGAAGTGTCTACAACCTATTTTCTGGGGTTTTTTTTGTTTTTGGTTTTAATGAAGGTATTTGAAAAACAGTGGGATGTGCCTGAAGGGAGTAGGGTTGAAAGTTTTCTTAACACTTGTTCTATTGCTATGTCTGTTGTAGTAAAGGACTATCCAATAATGTTTTCTGGTATTCTGTGGAATGAAATTGGCTATACAGTGATGATGAAAATTCTGAGTTCAGCATCTGTTGACTATCTCCTTGGACTTAGCTACTTCTATATGTAGAAGGAAGGCTTCTGAGACATAAAAGGCTGTAATTTTGAAGTCTTCTAAGGTATAGCTGTTTTACAATAAATTAGTACACAGAAATAAATGGTGAACATGTGTTCACAATCTTTTAGGACTAGATTAACACTTGTATTTTTAAAATTGGAAATCAATGGAGCTGAGATGTGATGGAGTTGTTTATAAAATAGTTTTTAACAGTTTTTTTCACTTATTAAAATAGAAATGTCATCAATCTTGAGTAGTTGTTTAGACAACATTTTTGTTTTAAATGGAATGAAAAGAAGCGTCTGCTGAAGAATTTCAGAAATCATAAAAAATGACCTTCTTTCTAAGGCTGATATATTAAAAGCTCCAATTCTTCATCTTTCCCTATGTTTACAACCTTCCCTATGAAGTTTCTCAGTGTCCTATTCTTGGACATTCAGCCTCACCCCAGAATCAGTCATTTAACTTGCCTTGGTTAATGGGATGTTACCAATGTGACACAGACAGACAATTGTAAAGGTACTTGTGCTTTTGAACTTTCTTATTTTTTCTTTCTCTTTTTTTCCTTCTCTTCCCTTCTCTCCCTTCCCTTCTCTTTCCTTTCCTTCCTTTCATTCCCTCCTCCTGTGTATTCTCTCTCTCTCTCTCTCTCTCTCTCTTTCTCCTTTCTCCTCTCTTAAAGTGATCCTTCTGCTTCAGCCTCCAAAGTACCTGGGATTACAGGCACCATGATATCCACTTGTACTTCTGCGTTTCTGTTCATACTCTTGCCTTTTCTGTCACCACAGAGTAACAAACCTGGGATATTCTGGTGAAGGACTACACATGTGGAACACAGTTAGTTATTCCATTTGTTCTTGCCATGGCATCCTAGATCAGTCACTGATTAGCCAACTATAAAATACGTAAGTTCAGCTAAAACCAGAGACATGCCCAACTGACCTGCAAACACGTGAGTTAAGTAATTGCTTATTATTTTCAACCATTAAATTTTGGGTTGACCAAAACTACAGCATTCTTGCGGCCATAGATTTTTTTTTTCCCATACTGGGGATTGAACTCACAACCTCACATTTGCTAGGTAGGTGCTCATACAACTGAGCTGAATTCCTGGTCATGGCCATAGATATTTGATAAAACTCTAACTCTTTTCAAAGGACACAATTGGTCAAATGTTACTAATGATCCTGAGTAATTTCTTGCTACCCCAATGACAATATCTATTTCATATTGGTTTCCAGAAATTCCTAATGCAAGCTATTTAGTGATACTTGTGTGAGACTTGAGTACATTTCCTCGGTAGGGAATTGTCAAGATATTCCCACACCATACTCATCTAAAATATAATGGTCTTGTAGGACACAATCATATAGTCTATAAAACAAGATAAGGCAGAAAATGCAAGTAGGGAAAGTAATTAAGTGTATATAGTAGTGTGACAGAGGAAAAATAACTCCTAATCTGCTAGATGTCAGACATGCCCAGCTTATATCCCCTAACTATTGAGGAATTTCAAGAATAAAGGAGGTTCAGGGTAGGGAAGGTTTATTGAGAGAAAGCTCCTGAGAGATAGGAGGGGTCCAAAAGTGGGTTGCTACAAAGGCTATTTCCTCAAGACTGTTCTATAGAGCAAAATCAGAAGGTGGATACAACATGGATCAAACTTCAATCGACCTATAGGATTACAAGTATACTCACTTAGTTAATACACATGAATCCAGTAGAGAGACATGCAGCAAGAGTGTTTGGCTAGCACCATTAACTTTAGCTTATCTAAAGCTTCTAACATAGAAAGATCAAAGAGATTTTTTTGGGGAAAGGGACAGGAAGGAATGGGAGAATGGGTTCTTATAGTCTGGTCTGATGCCTACCTGGCCTTATTGGACTAAGTATTGCTAATTACAGTATAATCTCAAATTGCTGTTTATCTCTTAGGAAGACTTGCAGGTCTGGCCATTGTGTCTCCATCTTGAGGCCTGGCTTTCAGATGTGTCTCCAGCCACAGTTTTGATGTGTTTTCGTTTTCTGCACTGACTCTCTAGAAGGGTATACCTGTCTATCTATTAATTTTTAACTAACTTAGCTATCTATAATAGTAGGAAACAAGTGACAATAGTCATGTGGTATACGGTGACATCTTGGGCAATGATGGACCCACATATACAGTGATGATCTATTGCATCACCTCATAGTGACTTATCTGTTGTTATTTAAATACAGTGTATGATGTTTGCATGATGGTAAAATTCTATATCCCTGTTATGTGGTTATATGACTGTATATCCTTTGTCAAGAACAATTTTTGATTAGGAAGAGGTAATTTTGAGTGCAGTTAGTACAATGGGGAAACATGGCTCAGAAAAGCAAGAGTCAGTTTTTGGTCCACTTAAAGACAACACAGTGTAAAAACTATTGCTGTGAGTAAACACTAAGCTTTCAGAACTTAATTCTCTTTACAGTCTGTAAGTCCAACCTGCTCAAGAAGGGAAAGGCTGGCTGAATAGAGGAGAGATAGTTTTATTAGGGACATGTTTGTCCATTTTTTTAAACTTGCTTCCTATGCTTTGAAATCAGCTGTAATCTTTTCTTATTTTCAGACTATAGTATTGCATTTTATTCATATTCTTTCGTGATTGAAAGCAGTCTGATTTTTTAGTGATTGTATAAAAACTAGCTGAGAGTCCTCTGGACAGAAACAGAGCATTACTGAACATCTTAATAGTTATGGCCTTCCATCTATCTGGAGCTGTACGTGGAGAAAGCATGTTGGATGGGGGACCTGCACTTGGTTAATTCATCATATTACTTGGGAAAGTCCTTATTATTTTGCACAGCAGTGTGGTCACCTGGCGGTAGGTTATTAGCATTTTTGTCTTTTCCTCACAACAATGCACAACATGCTAATTAGAGGATTCTGAAAGCTAAGTAACCTGTTTTAAAACCAGACATTTTAATTTGCAGCTTTAATGGCTGTTTTTATAATAACTGGCTTTATTGGGGGTAAAAGCACTTCTCATGTTCTACTAGCAAGGCAGACTATAACAGAAGCTGACAAAATTAAAAACCTCATAATGGGACCTTTGCCTGGGATAAAAGGCTGTTTCATAACAATTTCCTTTTGTTCTTTGTTTAAGCCATTACTCTAAAAGGAGTCTCCGATTAATCTAAGTAAATGCATCATTACAGTACTAATCCATGTCCTTCTGTCAGTGTCTGTTTTAATTAAATAAGAAATGCTAGCAGAAAGATATCACGCACGAAGCTGTGATTGGAGAAAGAAGCACTGATTGATCAAGGCAAAGATTAAAAAGGGCTTTACTGTTTTGTCCATTTGCATAACTCCAGATGCCACAGTGTTTCAGGGAGAAAAGAAAACTTACAAAAGAGTTTAGCACATTTCACTCTTATAGTTTTAAAATGATGGGATTTACCAATGAAATTCTAATCATCCAATTTATCACATGTTAGACATTCTGAAACAAGGGGCAGAACAGCTTGGGGTGTGTCTTTCAAACCTTTTGTGTAGTATTGTGTTGTACTTGTAAAAACATACCTGTTACATTTATATATATATGTGTTTTTATTTTAGGTCAAACTGACAGTGAGACCTGTCCATAGATTTGTTTTCCTTTTTAAAGTGTCTTGAAACTTTTTTAGTTTTTTTTTGACATAGTTTTCTATTGTTGAAATGTTAAAGATTTAGATATTTAATTAGTTGTTAGCAATTAATGATACATTTACTAAATTCTTAAAAGACAAATATTGCTATGTTGATATACAGAAATCCCTCGTAGCAGTAGAGTTGCAGAATTCCCACGGTGAGATCTTTTTCCATATACAGGCCATTATTTGATGTAATGAAAAGAGAAAGTGTGCAACAGTGAGATAATTAATTTAGCCTAACAAGATGAAGATAAATGAAGCAAAGCACAGACTGAATGAAGCAAGAGGTCTTATTTACAATTTAATACATTTTTATATAATGCAGATTTCACTTGGTGAAAAACAAACAGACCCAACCCCAAATACTCTCTAACAAAAAAAGGTACACCCTCACCTCACAATTCAGCACCAAAATCTTGGCTTGATGTTGCAGAAAACATGTCCTGTGGTTGCATATAGGAGACATTTTCACAGTGTTTAAATAGTGCACTGCTAAGAATCCTACACTAGTTAACCTTTAACGCCAGTATTTTATTATTCTTGCTATAGACTGAGGATGACCATGACAATAATTATCTGGAAATGTTAGGCTTTTTGTTCTCTAGGTTGTCCCAAGACATCTTGTTTCAGTTATTTAGTAATCATCATTTTATTTTAATCGTCTTCCGCCAAAGAATAGAAACTTAAAAGTGGAAAAGAAAAAAAGAAGAAAAAGAAAAGTTGTGTGCTTTTTGTGCTTGAATCTGTAGCAATTGTACAGAATTCTTAAATTAGCATTATTTTTTAAAGTCTCCCTTTCATAGATTAATGAGCTTTACCCAGTATTTGACCTTTTATCATTCTTGCTTTCTGCTCAGAAGTACTTCCTTCCTTCCTACTGTAGCTAGAAAAGACTGTCTCTTATCTTATGTTACTGTAGGCAGTGGTAACAGGCTCTCTACCAATGATGTTATTATGGTCACTGTGTTTTTATCTCAGAGGTCACGAACAAATCCATGCAACTGCTTCTAAGGATTTCAATAAATAGGACTTTTATCCAGACAATCGCCTTTTATGTTACTTTTAAACAAAACTACTAGTCCATCAAGAGTTTCAAAAGCAAACAATTCTACAGAGTGCCGGTATGGCCTGCACAGACCAATCATCATGGCACCCATTCTCCAGTCCTTTATTTTTCAAGTCCACAACAATAGGTTGTTGATTCAATGGACAAGACCAGAACAATTAAGTTCTCTGTTTAGCAGCAGTGCAGCATTTTAATGCCCTTCTCTAATAATGGTCTCATTATTGTTATTCTAAGACTGGGGCTCAGGAGGAGGAATATTTGCTGGAGGTACGTCATTATTTTGCAAATTTCGATTAGCTCATCATGTTGTCTGTAGTGTGAAAATCGTAGCTAATTAGGGCAGCCAGTTAGACTACCAGCTTTTGAGCTTATGAGTTAAAAGGTAGCATACTTGATAGGCCAGTGATGTGAAAAAGGTGGTAAAAAAGAGGATTAGAGCAGTTGCCTTAGTAACTCCAACTTCCATCTGTGAGGGAACAATGGACTTGTGTTTCTCCCCCACCTTGGTGTAAAAATTGGTTTTGTTTTGAAAGGACAGGGTTCTTTTTTATGACAATCTGGAATTCAGCCCAACTGAGTGTAGTTTTAGTTGTCAGGAAAGACCATTGGGGATAGGAAAGATGAAAGGTCATGGTGAGCTTCAAGGACGCGAAAGGTTGTTGTCTCATGTAACAATGGTAGATTGTTTTTTTTTCTAATATTTCTAGCCAGCCTGTAAGTCAGGTGATGGAACAAATACCTGCAGTTTAGTCAGGTGAAACCGGAGGGAGTGGGGGAAAGAAAGGAGAAAAATGGGGTAAGAAAGAGTTTGTACTATGCCAAAAAAACAAAAGCGTAACTAAAATTTGCTTCTGTTAAACAAAGTAATATTTCTTTGTCACCATCTCTGAGATTCCAGTGTGCTTGGATGGTTTGCCTCTGTGGGCCATCACGTCTCTGGGAAGCACTCCAATGTGTTAGGAAATGTGATTTAAGCTTTCTTCTTGAACTCCCAGGAGGACCAGTGATGTGATACTTAACAATAAATTTAGTTGTTGCAGCTTTCTCACATTATTGGTGCTCTTAAAAGGTTTTCCTTCAAATGCGCACAGAATAAAATGAATGATAAATACGAAAGAAATTTGTTTCACCACTTTACAGGGTTTTATCATAAATTCTGTGACTTCCATTCCAGAAAGTTTACAGGAAACTGTTTAGATGTTGCTGCAACAGCAACACAATTTTTCCTCTATATGCATAAGAAAATGCCCAATTTCAGGGGCTATTGGGTGGTTTTGTGTACAGAGGAGGTGATGCAAAAGGATTGAAAACATTACTTTTTTAAACCCTCAAAACCAAATCACTTTCTTTGGGTTTAAAATACTTTTATTTCAGCAAAGTGAGTGGCTTCTCTTTTCCCTCTATGCCAATACTAAAACACTTGGTTGTGGTTGTTACTGATGTGTGTCTGTGTTTTGCACACATGCATTAAGGAATGAAGGGAATGTAGGAATAGTGTATTGTTTCTTTTGTGAGGAAAAAAAAGACTCTCTTTGCAAGATGTAAGAAACTTTAGTATTTTTTCTTGTCCATTGTCCCCAGACAACCCTTAGGTAATTGAAACTGGACTTGGTCCAGAAAGTTGCGGAGATTTTCAAACTCTATTTTAATTCTGGGTCTTTGTTTTCTTTTTTTCAGACAACTAACCTTATTTTTGTAACCATTATTCTTTTGAGAGGGTGTGTCCATTTAATTTATTGTAGATATCTCATAGACCTGATGTAATAATATGAAGCTTCAGAACTGAAGGACTTTAGTGATCAACTAGCCATATTCTTGCATTTGAAAAGCATGAAAAGTGAGAGAGCATTGAAATGACTTGCTCAAGGTAATTGAACTACTTAGATACAGACAAAAGGTTTTTATTTGCTTGTTTAAAAATAAAAATCTGAATTCAAAGGAATAATGAAAAATAAACATTATAGGAACATGTTTGACTTATTCTAGTGGTTGAAAGAAAATAGAAGAAACCTACTGTGGCAGTGGGTAGATAAGATTTTTTGTTAACTATTAAAACTGTTTTATGTAAATTGAGCTTTTTCTTTCTCTGTTAAAAACAAAAACAAAGCAAAGCAAAAACCACATGCCTCTCCAGCATAACTGGGAATGGTACACCCTAAGGTCTTAGTATAGGGTCACAAATCTTCAATATTTTTGGAGTCAGACAGTTTAAACACTTTATTTCAATGTGGTAAATCAGTTAACTTCTGTTTCTTAGTTTTTGTATCTGAGACAGCGAGCTGATATTATCCAGCTTTATTAAATGAAGCATAAGAATTGACACATGATTGAAAAAACAAGGTACATTTAGCAGAATATTTTACAACTGTAAATTTGTGCTTTATTTAAATGCAGTTACTTCAAAGCAAATATCGACCACAATATTTACATCAGTATAAATGTTGTGGTTTATTTTGGATTGATTTAGAAAATATTTGGAAATTTTACACTATGTCTAAACATAAAAGAGAAAATAAAATAAGCCATAATTTCACCTTGTTATTTCATACCAAAGAAATAATACTGTTATAGCCTTTCAGTTCAGTCTTTTATTAGTGTATATGTATGTGGTTTATACTTTTTTCTAAAATAAGATAAAATAATATAAAACAGCAACAACAAAATGTCCTTGACTTCATGTCCTTCATGAATGTTAATTATAATCTTTTGCATAAATTATAAAATCTATAGCATCTTAAACAGCTATAACAACTCCATATTTATATAGTACTTATGGTTTTACTTTATATAATACTTTATGGTTTTATGGTACTTATGATTTTTAATGGAAATTAATCAGATTAATTTTTAAAAATAACCCTGTAAGACACACACTATATGTTTATTACTTTCAGTTGATGAGTTGCAAGGCACAGAAAAGTTGAGAATGATGATAAATCTAACAAGTGACTGAGAAGCCAGGAGAGATTCAAGTCTTCTGAATTCTATTAGTCTAGTGCTTTTTTTTGTTTGTTTCTTTACTTTAACCTTCTCCCTAGGTTAAATGTCTTTTGGTTGACCTTTCTTAACAGATTTCATGAAAATAAAGACAAACGATTAGAACGAAAAAAATTTAAATTTTATTTTACATAGTCTGCTACTTCAATCCTCAAGGGCTTTCCATGATTCTTTTTTCCACAATCATTGTCTTTTTCTTTACTCTCTGCACATGGGCTTTTGTAACAATTTGTAACATCATTGCCTGCTATCTCCATTGTTTGACTTTTTCACTTATTGATGATTTCATGTCTCTGTATGTGACTATGTGAATCCTATTCATCATAGCAGGTACTGAGCAAGACTAGCTGGGGTTGTTTGTGATGGGAACAGCTCTGGAAGTAAGTTAATACAGTAGAGAACATGCATTGTTAGCCTAAAGGTTAAACAGTGGTCACCAATAGGTATAGTCCATTATAGAAGAAAGGCATAAAATAGTTTAAGTGTTTTATAAAGCAGACAAAACACAGCAAAACAAACAACCAAAATAACTCAACCAAATGATGCTTAGAGATTTAGGCCACAGTACAAGCATACACAGACCACAGTGCAACCCTAGACACCAGGGAGAGTTAAAGAACTGTTCCAATTTCTGAATGGTCTACACTTGGAAAATTACCAAGGCCATTTAAGGATCATAGAATCTTAGTTACAAAAGGTCAAGGTCAAACTAGCAGGAGTAAATTAATTCTGAGACCTAAAGAATTGTGTTGAAGTCGGTCTTTCAGGTCTGAAATGGTCCTTGAAAAACATCTCCCAAACTTTTAAGGTATGTAAGAGTCATCTGTTGTGCTTAGGAGCTCTAAAGTGGGACTCAGGTATCTGCTTTTTCATAAGCACCCTAGATTATTTTGTTGCAAGAGTTTACATTTGTAGAAAATTGCCCTAAAGCGTGGGGTGACATGTGTTGTAGGATAAGGGACCTAATGCTACAGCTACTGAGAGAGAAGGCATTTAGAATTTGAAAGCCAGGTCTTTCCACTAAGAGAAAAATGTCTCAAGCCCAGGGCCAAGTTGTGTTTTTCTGCATGTAAACAAGCAGTAAACAGTGGCTAGTATGTGCTGGACTGCATTGTTATAAACCTATTAGATTTTTCTCTTCATGTATCTTGTTTCCTGTGTTTATGACCTACGTACTTTTGTAATGTGTAACAGAGTTATAACCTGTTAGTGTAAAAAAGTAAGACCGACTGTTTTTATGTGGTAAAACTGCTTCATTTTTACTTTTTGTTTCTTATCTGCATAACTAAATTTCCCCTTTTCTTTCCCCCTTCATACATTGATTAGCTTGAGTTGGGCAGACAGCTGCTGTAATGCTAAGGGTTAACCAGAAGAGAATTACAAATGAACTATCTAGGAAGTTGATTATTAATCCAGCTAGAGAAGAAATATCCTTTTGCTTAGCAAGAATGAGTATCCAAAGAACTGATAATATTGTTCAGGCAGTGGAGTGGAATGGCAGAGCTTGGTAAGTAAAATAGAACATAAAATTAATCTTTTATACCCATTTTTAAATGAGTAGAATGTTGATATATTTCAATAATTAAGTCTAATATAAATTTTATAAACTGCTAGAACAAATCCAGAAAGTTCTCATTGTGTTTGTTATGAGATCCTACGTAGGCTATCAGTAGAAGTTAACTGAAAGATATTTACATAAGTAGATAAATTTATTTAATTTGAATATTAAAACAACACATGATTAGATTTGTGATTAAGAACAAGGAAGTGGGCATGGAGGAATGATTACTAAAACAATCTAAGTCCAAACCTCAAGTAATATAAACTGCAGAATCTTGAGTGACAAAATATTCTTTTCTTTCTCTTTTTTTTCCGCACAAGAGCAAATTCTGGGTTCACTGGTGTTAAAACATAATTTAAAATATAATGTTCACGTAATGATTCAGTGAGTTATTTTTCATACTTCTGGGTAACAAAAAGTGTCATAGACTCTGGTAATTTTTGGGTCCCAGGACTAATTTCATCATAATATTTAACTTAGAGACCTTTCTAAAGATAGCTTTTATTGTATTTGTGAATTGGAAGGAAGGAGAAATGAGAAGATCTGTACTATTTGTACAAAGGAAATTAAGTGAAAAGATATGATTTTAATAATGTTCTTCCACCAAAGACTGCTCCTCTTGTTGTAGCAGAAATTTTCATGTCAATATTCAATTCTATAAGATTGAAGTTTTGCATAGATTACTTGATATTATAAAAATGAGGCTTTAAAGCATAATATGAATTGTAATGAATATTATTGAAGTTTTATGTAACTATAAATTACTTGAATGTAGCATTGGTATCTTAGAAGTTAATGATCATACTACACTTGACTTAGATTGAAATTATTCACAAACAAATGCAGAATTTTAAGCTTTTCTTTAAATGTAATATTTTAGTAACAAAAAAACCTTAAAGTAACATTTTGTTATTTAATGCTTAAATGAGCACAGAAAAATGTCTTTTTCAGAAACTATGAATTCAATGTTGGAAACATGCTATATGTATGCATATGTTATATATATGTATTTTTGACTATATATAATAAATATGGATTCAAAATGCCAGAATACCATTTGGCCCTACACTCTTAGCTCTTTCTAAGTTCTAATGTTCTGGCCTATATCTAGGACTGAGAATAGTAGACCATATTAAGTGAAATAATAGTTAAAATATATGGAGCTCTTACAGATAACTGTTGTGTTTTATTTCATTTAATTTTTATATTATTTCTGTGTTTGTTAGGAACCTGTGAGGATTTCGGTGTATGCAAAAACAAAAGATAAGCTAATTAGAGAGTCCCTGATGTCTGCTATTAAAAGTCTGGAGAATAAAGGCTCAGGAACCAAAATGTACCAGAGGGAAAAATACCTAAATTTGATATGCTCATCTCAAAATTGAAAAGATTTAAAAGGCCGGGAAAGAAGAGAGGGAGGAGAACCAGTTAATTCTTAGCATTCATTAATTCTTTAAAATTTTTTTGTGATAATTTATTTATATAAATATATTAAACTATATCAAGAATAGTATAATAAATACCTATGAGTTTATAAGAAATAAAACCATGAAGTTGAAATCTTTCCCAATTTCATCTCTCTTTCTTCATGTTCCAGGCAGCTACTCTCTTGAACTTGGTGTTTTTTTTACCCTGTGCTTTTTTTTTTTTTCTACTCAGAATTAAATTCCATATCCACTGTATCGTAGGAAAAATCCCTCCTACTATTCTTTGGGATCCAAGAAATACCTTTGCTTATTTTCTTATTACACTTGACACTTTTTCTTGGTTTCTTGTTACATTTTATTTAAAACAAAACGAATCAAAACAAAACAAAATTCTTAACATACAAGACCCTAGCCCTGAAGGATCTGGCCTTGCCTTGTCAGTATGAGCTTCTCCTGGATTTCTTCCACTTTTCTTTCTGACACAGCTACTGGACTGCTCTCCTGTCAGTGCCATGGATCATTCAGATTCTTCCAGATTGTTTGCTTTCCTAAATTCTTCACATGATGCTGACTTCTCCACGGAAAAACATCTTTCCAGTCTTGATCAGGATGCTTCACACTCATCCTTTGGGCCCTGTCTCAATGTCATTTTTCTAGAGAAACCTGAGTCTTTGTAATTCAAATATTTTCTGGTTGCAAAGATTTGACTCTCACTCTTTTTACATTATAGCAGCTATTGTAATTTTAAACTATATATTTATATATATATATATAGTTTAAAATTTATATGTAGTTTAAAATCTCTTTTGACTGGACTGTTTTGTTCTTGGATGTTTTCATAGCATGCAGCACACTTGGTCTTGAACATTAAAGGCATTCAATAAATATTTGTTGTTTTTATCAGGGAGAGGAATGTAGTGAATGACAAAGAGGAAAAAGGGAAATTGAGAAGAAGAAAGAAAAGTACATAAAAATGGAGTTCATTTTTGGTTCATCTGGATATACTGCTCATCATTTTTCTTAGTATAATCTTTCACTTTTGTGACCTTGTTTTGGGGAATCTGCATTCTTGGACATAGGAACTAAGCTTTGAAATTATAAATTTCTAGTAGCTATAATCCTATTGCGGACATGAAATTTATGGACCCTAAAAATCCGGGAAAATTTAAGACTCAGGAATTTAAAAAATGCTGTGTTTTTATTTGCAGCAAAAAGCCATAAGGCTTGTAAGAGTTTTAAGGTAGATAACTAAAATACTCATAGTGGTGAAAATTGTTATAATATTGCTATATAGCTTGATTTTTTTTAAAAGAAGACTATAGGAAAGTTTATAAAAAAGGAAAGAAAATGAAGTTAATCTGAGGATGGCAGAGTTTAAGAAACGTCAGAATATACTTCTGTTGTGTTATATGTAAACCTTTGCTGGTATTTGTGATTAAAGTTCATGGTAAGAGATTACACTGAAGTGCTTTGTTAGTGGTGGGGGGAAAAGGAGATAAAAAAAGAAAGAAGATAAAGAAAATTTGATTTAAATGTCTTGGTGTTGAAAGACTTTGGAACTCATAAAGTGTCTCACTTACTGAAGGTGGTGTTACTATTGGTAGCATTATGTTTTATTATAGTTTATGCGATTAAGTGAAGTTCGTATATTATATTATGCAAAATTCTTACAGTAACCCTGTGAGATAATTAAACCAAGGCTCTTAATATGTTTGTTTTGCATCTAGGAAAACTTGGACAGAAATCAGATAGGAGCTAGGAAAACTTTTAAAAAAGTTTCTAGGTATAGGCTTCTAGACAAAATGAATAGTCAAGTCATCTTCATCCCCATCCAAAAGGTTTAAATATTTAGGTTTTTCTAAAAACCAAGATATTTTAGGTAGATGTCCTCCATTGGGATATCTAGATTTAAAAATTTTATTTTTCTCTTGATGTCCTAAAGATGCAAAGTAGATAACAATTTCCAAAAGAGATGACTAAATACATCTAATTAATGGAGAAACATTGCTAAATATATATATATATATATATATATATATATATATATATAATTATTGGATAAATCCTTGTCTGCTATCTTAGGGATCCAAAAAATAGAAACAGGTATGAGTTTAAAAGAATGAAACAGCATAATTTGGAGTAATGAGCTGTAGTTCAAATGAAACTATGTGATAAAGCCAAGGGTACAAGCCCTTTGGGTATAAAACTAAGTGACATGAGCTAAGTGCCTATTTGAAATATTTTTTCAAAGAAAAAATGAAGGGAATGTGTATGTCACATGCATACATGTTTTCAGGCAAGTGCAGGAATTCATTTTGAACAAGAATGCCAGGAAAAAGTATGTGTAATGATTATCAAGAAAGCTGCTGTGCATTAAAGTGGAGGTCAAATTTTGTATGTTTCAGTTGCATGAATGGTCTCGTCACGGAGAAATTAATTTTCTCACACTTTCCTTGGCTAGTTGTGAGACTCTTCCTCTAGGTTAAAAGAACTAGATACGTTTATTCTAAAAATCAGGCTTTAGGAGGACCCAGTAACTATCTTGAGATGGATAGGGTGCTGCCATAGGGAAACAATACATATAGCATACAGGATCAGACCCAAAGTTAGTGGGTGAAAGTCACAGGGCACCAGAGTTGCAGGCAAGAAGCACAAAGGCTTTTGTAGGATATAGTTGGAAGAACAAACAGTAGCCTTCCTTATTGAAGTAGTGAAAGTCTTGTCAATATTAAGAATCAGGGAGAAAGATTAAAATGTTGAGATATTCTCAACTACATTATTTCAACATCAAATTTTATAAAAGGATGTCTCCTGTGAGATTTACCCGGCTAAGACAGAAATGACTCAACAAAGGTATATTCTTGTATTATAGTCTCCTCATGAAGAATGGCCTTCATGAAAGCCAAGTTTATTTTCTGAGATGTTCAAGTACAGGAATAAAAAAAATGCTGCTGTTTTTATCTGTTGACAGCTGGTTGATAACTGGCGTTACCCCTAGTAAGGACTTTAGACTTTACAACATAACCCCAACCCTTAGAAGTGTTCGTATAAGAGAATGAAACTGTATTATAGAAGGAAAGAAAGAAATCTGTTTTTCTGTGTGGTCCAGATCCGGAGGATAAGAATTTTAGGGGTATGAGTATAACTCAGTAATAGAGCACTTGTCTGCCACGCACAAAGTTTTGGTTCCATCTCCAGCATTGAAAAAAAAAAGTTTTAAAATGAGTTACAGAGAATGTATTTAAAAATTATAAATTCATTTATTTATGCTTATAAGTTTCAGATCTCTGGTATATTAAGAAGATAAGAGGATTACTTTTTTAAGTACCATAGAGGTTTTCTGTCATTTTAGTTTCCTTT
The DNA here is from genome assembly GCA_004027455.1 of Hydrochoerus hydrochaeris. NCBI lineage: Eukaryota > Metazoa > Chordata > Mammalia > Rodentia > Hydrochaeridae > Hydrochoerus > Hydrochoerus hydrochaeris. The sequence continues at coordinate 350,505 of PVLA01001355.1, read as the reverse complement.
TATTTTTATTTTATTTTATTTTTGGTACCAGGGATTGAACGCACGACCTTGAGTTTACCAGGCAAATGCTTGAGCCCCTGAGCTAAATCCCCAGCCCCATTCCCCTTATTGAGATAATACTTTGTTTTTTTAAAATTAAAAACATTTAAAAATTACACAAGCAATACATTCTTACTGAACAAGAATGTCATGTATGGGGCAATTATTAAACATTTCTTGAATGAATAATTGTTTGAAAAGAAGAAGGAAAACATCTTTAATTTCTCTCTCCAGATGAATTATATTTCTCTTTCCAAACATAACTACTATTTTCAGTTTTGCTTTTTATTCTTCCCAGACTTCTTTCTATATAATCATATACAAATATATACAATTAGATAGAGATATGCAGGTTTATTTTGTGTGAAGGTAATATGCCCCCTTTTTACACATGTATATTTTACATATTCCCTTTTTCATTTAAAATTAGGTCTGAAGCTCTATGTCATCTTTATAGTTTTATTTCACTTTCTTCTTTATGAATTTTAGATTTTATAAATACCAGTGCTATATGTCTGAGTTATTTCCCATTTAAATGATGTGTGCTGAAATTTTAGGCACTCAAAAATTGGAGAAATGACAAAACCTGGTTATCTTCTTTCAAAAATATATAAATCAAGCATAGAAAATTTCTATTTGATAAGGCTGTGAGGTATAGGCATCCTGTACTAGTACTCAGTAGCCCCTTAATAAATATTAGTCTTCTCCTTCCTCCGTATTTCCTTAAATCATTTGTCTGAGGATAGGATTGAAAGAATACAGAAATATGGTTAGTCATCACCCCATTGTTAGCCTCCTCAGTACGTTATTTATGATGCTTATTGAATTTCTAACCCTCAGTCTAAAGGCGGTCAAAGGAGATGGCTCAGTGTTGCCCTCCCCTCTTTCCCATCCTCCCGCTGATTCGTCTTTCCTCCTTTCCTTGAGTAAATATCAGTTTGTGGCTGTGATACAGTAAATACAAAGGAAATAAAAATGACAATGATGACCCCTATATGCAAGAATACAGACACATAAAATAATCAATACAGAATACAATGAGATGATAGAGTTTGGGTAAATCATGGGGCGAGTACAGCTAGGTCTGCCTGGGGTAATCGGGAAGGTTTTCCTGGAGCAGGTGATAGTAGTTAAGATAGAACCATAAAGGTTTATTAATAATTCACTGAGGAGACAAAGGAAAGGACACTGTAGGCAAAGGAATAGAATGTATGAAGGTAAAGCAAGGCAAAAAAATCCTATCACTTAATTTGTCATTAAGGCAACATGAAAACAATTTATGATCAGAGATCAATTGGAGGCGGGAAAAGGCTACATTAAATCAATCCAATGAAAATTGATTAGGCATAGTTATAAATTCTAGACAAAATGCAAACTATAACTGTCTGAGTTGGGAGTGGTGGTGCATGCTTGTAATCCCAGCACTTGGGAGACCGAGGGAGGAGGGATCATAAATTTGAGGGAAGCCTGGGTTACAGTTCAAGGCTGGCCTGGATAATGTAGCAAGACCTTATCACAAATGAACAAATAAATCCAAAACAAAACAAAACAATCAAACAAACAAAACAAAACAAAAAAAGGAAAACAAAAAAGTACCTGAAAGTAACGGAGAGCAACTGGAAGGAGGTTAAATCTTGAGATGACATTTGAAAGGTAAGATGGGAATCTGGGTAAGTTTGTCATTTTAAAGGTTTCTAATCTGAGGGCTGGCTGTGCCAGACAAATTAGTAAAACTCTGATTAAAAAAATCATCTTTCTTTCTATTCTGGAGAAGTAAAAGAATAGACTTTAGGTTACCCTACCTGCTGGGAAGCAAGGAGATAATCCTAGACAGGGAAGCACAACAGAAGGGAAACTCCCAGCTTCTATGTATAACCTTTGTCCAAATCTCTGACTGATCCCCAAACCATGTACACACAGGACTGGCTGGAAGCAGCCTGGGCAAGGCTAAAAGAACTAAACAAATATTTGAGCTGCTGTGTACTGCAAGTGAGACAGAATATATGCGGTTTGCTTTCAGCAAGTAAGATTCTTGCTAAAATAACAGCAGCACTCTTTAGAAGTACAGTCCTCCAGAATTACCATGTTATGCTATATTCCAAAATTGCTCAATGTTTGAAGAACTAGAAAAATGTGTAAAAGTGGGACATATATGGAGAGAGAGAAAGCATGTTAAATTATTTGATAGGGCAATTAGCAGAATACAGACAACAAGGAAGAAGTTTGTAAATATAGATAGGTCAATAGAAACTAATTTAAAGAACATGTAGAAAAAATTAGAAAATATGTGAATTAGGAATACATGGGACAATATTAAAAGATGTTGACAGATGAGTCACAGAAAATAAAGACAATGATATTAACACAGGGAAAATATTTAAAGTAATAATTACAATAGGGTCTCCAAATTTGGTAACAAAAAAAACCAAAACAAAACAACTGCACATATCATAGTTACATTGTTGGAAAAAAGAACAATGTGTAGGCAATGTGCTTTATTTAAAAAAGAAATTGAACTTACTAATTAAAAAATTTTTTTCTATAAAGAAATCCAAATGATTTCACTGGTGAATTATATTAAATGTTTAAGAAATAACACCATTAAAAAACAATTTCAAAAATAAAAGAGAACATTTTTTATCTCATTTTGTGAGTCCTGCATGACCTTAATGACAATTTCGAAAAAGAGAAATTACAGAGTACTATCTATCATGATTGTAGTGGCAAAATCTTAAGCAAAATATCAGCAAATTAAATCCAGTAAGGTTTCATTCTGGAGTGAAAAGCTTAATATTTATAAAAATTTATCATATTACTGAATAAATAAGGAATATTATATGATAATTTAAATAGATGTACAAAGAGCATTTGGAAATACCCATTAATACTTAAAATTCATTGAAAAGTAAGAATAGAATAAGATTTCCTTAATTTGAAAGGGCCATTTATGAAAAACTTGAAGCTAACATAATGCTTAATAGTGAACTATTGTATGTTCATGCTCATTCTATTTGACATTGTAATGAAGCAAAGCAAAGAAATAGTATAGAAATATGAAAGGAAAAAAGAACAACTATACTAAACTAACAAACTATACTTATTTATTTTATGAAATCCTTAAACTTTTATAACATTTGTGTTTTAATTTTGCAGTACTTTAACAACTTAATTGTAAACATTAGTGACAATATTTCACAGTGCAATATCTAGAAATCAGCTGACTTGATTCTCAATCTTGACTGGAATAAATAATCCAACTTTTTAAAGTAGCCTTATTCTTAGGATACATTTCAACCAATCAAATCAATCTTTGGGAATGGTAAGTATCAATATTTTTTAAAGGTCTTCATGTGATTTCATTGTGCAGACATGTTTGAAACCACTGCACAATAATTATGAGAGATACAAAGACATTAACCCAAATGAGTGCAATATATGTTAAATTAATCTGTGAGGGATATTGAGTGAAGTTTAATTTTATATATTCTAAATTCATAAATGAATATTTTTATATACATTTTACTTACTGTGTAATTTTGGCTACTGATATAGTCAATATTTAGGTTGTAAAAGAATCCTAGACTCATTGAATGCCAAATATGTATATAGGAATACAGTAGTGAATGAAGAGTTTGTCCCTTTCTCTGATTTACAAACCAAAAAGGATGAAGAGATTAAATAAGTATTTGATTTTAAGGCAATAAATAGTGCAAAAGAAAAGAGAAATCTAATTGGGATAAGGATGGTGACCCTGCATTAGTGATAGTGAACCTGAGGAATAAAAGGTAAGTAGGACATAATTTGGTGAAGAAGAGACATAAGAAGAAACAGTGTTTTTGAAGGTCAGAATTTGCTAAGAAGCCTTCAAGGCCTATGAATAGGAATGAGATGAAGATGACTAGAGGACAATCAACAGAGACTAGAGAAGATCAGATCTTATGTTGCTGAGTGTACTTGTATGTATATCTGATGATATTTCTAATATTATTAGAAAGATGATGTGGAATCAGATTATCAGTGGATGTTGTATCCATACCAAGGAATCTTTATCTTGCACATTATAGGAAACCAATGAAAGTTTTTAAACAGAAAATTGACATGATTCGATTTCATTTTAGGATCACCACTCAGGTACAGAAAAGGATTTCCCAGCTTAGACTGAGATAAGTAAACTCTTGTGTCTCCTGAATTTAAATAATTACTAAAGTTGGACTTTTTCTTCAATTCTTATTCTTATCTTCCCAAGCTAAATGCAAAATCATATGTATTAAGGGATAAAAATTTTTCACTAGCATTCCACAAGAGCTGTATACATATCAATACATGCAACCTTCTTATTAGTTTTGGATTTTGCTGAAGATATCTTTGAAGTAAGGCTAGGAGCTTAAGAGGCATACTCCAGGGTCTGATCTGAAGAACAATATGGCTCTAGATACCATGGATATCTGAACATAGGAAAGTGACCCTAGGCAATTCAACAGCAGTAAGCACAAAACTATCCTCTTGGTTTGCATGGCTATTAGCTAGGAGGAAAATGAGAGGGGGGAAAACCCTGAGTATTTTTAATTAAATAATGTTTTACATGTTTTTCTCCCTTGGATTCTACAAAGTCACAAATGAAATAGTAGTTGCCTGGGAATTCCACAACATTAATTAATTTAAAAGAGCAAAAATTGAATCAGAACCATGAACTTATTTATTATGCTCCTCTTTCCTTCAAGCATCATGAAAAACTTAATGTCTCTTGTGAACATAGAAGTTTGCATTTCTAAGGCTTGGGTGTATCTAATTTAAAATAGAATAAAATGTGATCCTAAACATAATAAAAGATAAGATAATTATTTTATTTTTTCATCTTTTTGTTTACTTCAAAGTTTTCTTTTAAGTGATAGAAATAAATCTTGAAAATGATGAATTACAACATTTTTGTTTGTTTTTAAATAATGACATGCGCTTCAGGAATGCAATTTATATGCATGATTTAGACTTACCTTCTTTTAATTAAAAAATATAGATACATCTGTTATTATAAATGGTGTCTGTTGCTTTCAATCTCTAACAATCAGAGTCCAAAAGTAGAAATGCAATAGTCAAAGGCGAGTCACCTAAGGTGACAATTAGGTCTAGAGATAACTGGTTTTAGTGAAAAGTATGGAAAGGGTGAGTTGAATATTATGGGGACAGGGCTGCCTATAATCTAAATTCTAGTCTTAATTTTGTTATAGATTAACTCTATGACTGTGTTTCCTTTTAATCTACTTCAAATCTGTACCAGCACTGTAATATTATCTCTAATAATAATTCAATACTTAAAGTAATCAAGAGTTCTCAATGTCCCAGGACTTTGTGCTTTTTTATTCTTCTGCATCTCACTCTTTTCAAGTTGGAACTCTAATGAAGAAACAGGAAAATGATTCATATTTCTAGGATTCATATTTCAATCAGTAGTTCTCACAGATCCATTGTATAGCTCTCTGGCATGTTTTTTATTAATTGTGAAAAGTATTCAGTGGGACAATTCTATAGATAAGAAAGAAGAAATTTTGCCGTAGGTTAATTTATGATATTTTAGATTGCTTTCTGAGCTTACATCCTTTCTTTTTTTCTTTTTCATCTGTGCAGTATAAGTGCTTACACAGTAATAGCTAAGTTTGCCTACAGCATTTTAATTTCTATTCTAGAAGGTAAAAATGTGCATTGGTTTATGACTGTGCTTCTTGAAAGTTCTTCATTTTATTGACTTATTATTCTCATTCCCTGGAGTTGTTTAAACATTTTTTTTTATTTTAACCTTAAGAATGAGAGTGTGCCAGAGTTGTTGCAAGAAAAGATAATTATTACATGTGGTTCATGTTATAAGTTTTGAGTTGATATTGACAGCTATTTACAATAGTACTTCTGAGTCTACTTTAAACATTTTTTGAAGCAAATTTAGTGTGCAACAATTATTTTCACATCAATTACATTTTTTTTGTACCAGGGATCATCAGTTACATTTTTGTAAACTTTTATTCTTCTGGGAACAATGTAGGCTGTTTGATAAAGGGACTCTTGTTAGACAAATAGTTAATCTCTCTACTATACATTTATGTATTTTGCATATCTCCAGACTTCTTGAGAATCAATATTGGTATTGTAATTTAATTATACATTCTGATTTTCAAAGCAGTTTGTTGTTTGGAAAACATAGAAATGTTAAAAAGATAAAAACACTTGTAACATCATTACTGGAGCTTCCATTAATATTTTGGGTAATGGGTTGAGGTTACATCATGTATAGTTTTGTCTTTTGATTTTCCTATTTAATTTCTTACCAGTTTATCTCGATGGCTCAGAGTTAGTCACTATGAAAGACCAATTCCTAGCTATTCCTTGAGTTGGGGATCTGTTAAGTCTACTTAACTCTATATTGGGTGGCCTTCAAATTGTGCTTTTTAATTCTTGTGTCTGCATTTTAGGCTTCTTGTTTGCCTTTGTTTCCAGACTCTAACATGTCATTTCTCTTTAACTATTCTTTTAACCTCTTGTATTCCTATAAGGTGCTGGTTCTATTTGGCTGTGTTCTGCTAAGTTAAGTAGGAACAGAGGGAAAACTGACTTTTTATTGAGCTTTTCTTGCATACACTGATACTTTCACCTAAGTTCCTTGTATGTTATTTAATTTTCACTTCTTGAGTTATTAGTAGTCCTGTCTTATTTTATTTACTTTTTAAAGTATCAAAGAACCTTTTATGAGCCCTCACTTTATATGAGATATTGTGCTGAGGGCATTGCATGTGCGTGTTGGGTTTATTCCCACGATACGCCAGCAAGAAGTTTTTATCTCTCTTCTGCAGATATAAATACCTAGACTCAGAGAAACTGAGTAACTTGCCCAAGATCATGTTACTGGCAACTGATAGAAGCAGAATTTGAACCCAGGTGTGCTTCTCAAGTAATTAAAAGTGGTGCAGTTATGTCTAAGTAAGAGTAAATAGATTCTGAGCTGAGGAATTCTCCTTTAAAAAATAATTAAGCTTTAATGTGTTACCTTGACACATCTATTTTGGATTTTGCTTTCTTTCTGATTCTCATCTTGCTCTACTATAGAGATGTTTCTGCATGGAGAAATGTAGTGTTGTAAGAGCAAAAGAAACTAAAAATCTCAATATGTGCTAAAATAATTCTGAAAAAAGGAACTTTAGAGAATTTTTCAAGGAAGGAGCAATTCTTGTTATTGTTAAAAAAGCCTCTGTTTCATGATTCATGTCACTATGAATGCATTTTTTTGCTAAATTTTCCATGTCAGAAGATGCTGACTTATGGATTTAGAAAGAAATTAATATAATAACTAGCCAAAACAATATTGTGTTGATTTTAATGTTCATAGCTCCATTTTTTAGGGAAATATGTTTTAATGCAATGAATATTTCTAGTACATGAAATGAAGGAGACAATTTCAAGGAACAAAAAACCTTAAATAAAAACTTTTGTGATGGCTAAAATGTTAATCTTTAAAGTTAGCCTACCTAGTTCCAATCCTGATTTACTGTTAAGAGTATAGCCTTAGCCAAGTTAATATTTATTTGTCTAGATTCTCATATAAAATGGAGTGAGTGATAATAAAACCTATGCAATGCTACTTAAAATGCTACTTATCTCTCCACTGAATGGCTCTCAAGTTGTTGTGCTTTTTGAATTTCTATGTTTGCATTTTGGGTTTCCTATCTATCTTTGTTTTCAGACTCTAAATTGTCATTTTTCTTTAATTACTCTTTTGGTCTTTAGCAAGATCAATCCTCCTGTAGTTGAGGTGTTGCTTCTGTTTGGGTATGGTCTGAATAGCCTGTATGGATTGTTTGCATTCAGGACTAAATAAGTTAATATATGTAAAACATTGAGAAATAAAGGTAGTTTTCTAATAAATGCTTTACTATTATTAGTTAATATCATTCTAATTTTTAAATCATTTTCCAGACTTGGAGTTCTGTAAAGTCTACTAAGAATTTTCAAAACCTAGAAGTGTTTGCCTAGTAATATATTTTATTTTTTATTTCACAAATAACCAATACTTTTCATAATTTATGAAAACCAATAGTTCTCATAATTCACTCTTCCTGTGCTAAAATATACTCTAATGTTGATAGTGACTTCATAGTGAATTTTGTAACTTTATTATAGATCTATTTCTTGGACTTAATCATAGAAAAATATCTAAAGTTGTAGTATTTTATTCAGATTGGACACAGGCTTCAGGTGACATATCAAGTATAGTACTTCTTTTCCTTCAGATAATTTCTCCTGTGTTTGAGATTTTCTCTACTTTTCAAAAATATGATACTATATCAGGCAAAGAGGGTAACAAGGCAGTTCTGCTGAACAGCTGACTTGAGTGTTGAATATGCATTGCTATTGTATAATAGTAGAAAGCATCCCTTGTCCATTTGCTATTTTGTTATTGGAAGAAAGTGGCAAATAGTAATTTACCACTCCCCACCCATAGTGTGCATATGCAAGACAAAGATAAAAGCGATATTTCCATGAGGGAAGGGTGTGGAGGTAAAGGATGATTTCAATTAGAAATAATGACACCAATAGAGGCTTCCAATGAAGACATTGTGGCCACCAAAGGACAAAGAAAAATTAATTCCTGAAATAGAGGTATTAAACATTTTGGTTGCTCTTTTTCTATACAAGTGCTAGGTATGTTGCTGTTTATGAGGTGATATGACAGTTAAGTTTGACCAAGATGTTCTCTGGATATTTTGATGATGATTATGAGAGAGGTAACCCTGGAATATTTAGTGAATCTGTAATAAGTAAAGTAAAAAATAGAATAATTTGGTAGGCAAAGACTTTTGCTTTTAAAGAGTATAGTTTCGCTTTTACTAAAAATTAGCTATGGAAATTGATTTATTGCAACAGTGATTAATATTATTTTGATTAATAATATTAACTTAGAAAAAAAATTACCAGACATTAATGACAACGTATAATACTTTTTAAAATTACATTAAGAAATATTTTTGGAAGTAGTATGCAACTTTATTGTTATCTTTAGGTGATTTAATGTTTAAATATTTACTGTCAAATGTCTGGAATTCTGTCTTTGTGTATTGGGTGTGTGTGTGTGTGTGTGTGTGTGTGCGCCTGCTATGGATGTATGTGGGTAAATGTTTGGTTTGGGGATGGAGAGTAGTGAAGGTGAAATTTTAAGAACATGGAAAGTCAGTGAAGTTGATATAGGAAATGAATTTTTTACTGAAGAGTAAAAAAATTGCAGGTATGTTTTTTTCCTTAGTGAGAAAAGAAAACTGACTATATTATGCTCATTTCTATGGAAAGTATGTAAAAACGTAACATGGAAAATTTTAAGAGCAAGCAAACTTTCCAGAGATAGAAGAAATGTATATCATTTTAGAAATTGAAGTAGAGGTAAAGTGATACTTTTTTTGAACATATATTAAAGCATAGGGGCCAATTGGAATAAAAGTTTAACAGAATAGGCGGGGCCAATTATAGATTATAGCACTTTTAATTTTCTCGGTGTTACAAAGTGTTGATTTTGATAAAGAGTTTGTTGATGTTATATCAGTTTCTCCACGCGGAGAAGTGCTACTGTGTGATTAGTTAGGCTTGGGGCTACCAGCCAGAATTCAGATGTTTGGTCCCCAGCTCTTCTTCTGAAACAGGAAAAAAACTGACGTGTTTTCCTGAGTCTTGATTCCCTATCAAAGAAATTGTTTTTAAAACCAAAGAATCTAAAATTTGGAGAAATTATTTGTTTTGGTTAGAATCATATAAGCTTAAGAATCAAAACCAGGACTCTTAGCAATGCCACATTGTGAAATAATTAATTCCTGCTCCTTTTCTTTGTCTTAGTATATTGATGATCAGTGTCAACCTATTTGTTTTTGTTATCTATTTAACAGTTTTACAATAGTCTTATTCTAGTACACATACTATTTACTAATAGGCGAATACAAATCAAGATGATCGCCTCACCTAAAGCTTGATATAGTATAAGTTAGTATAGGTAAAGGGTTTCCTCATTTTAAATAAAGTTTCTCAATGGGCAGAATATGCTAATACATTTTTGAGATTTGCGTTTCTTAGAAAAACTAAGAAAAAATTTTAAAAATCTGTTTTGGCAAGATTTTTTGCTTTTAGCCAGAATTATAATCTTTTTAAACAATGAATTGGTAGAATGGGTTGGCAGAAAAGAGTAAAGTGTAGTCTTTCTTAATTCATTTTAGAATTAGAAACCGATTTTTGCAGGAAATTGGAAAATATAAAAGAAGAACTAAAAAGTTAAAAAAAACCCTTAGAAATACCTCAAAATGCTAAATCTCACTATGTTTTTAAAGTTTTCTACTTAGTTACATATATTTTAAGAAGAAAAATGGAATATTATGAACATGATATTTTGTAAGGTACCTTTTACAAATTTTAAATTTAAATTTATAAATTTTAAAAATTTATAAGTACTCTACACTTGTAGTAAAGGGAGTATAAAAAACAGAAAACAGAATTTTTTAAAAGCATACTTTCAATGCTCAGATATATTAGTTGTGTGTTTCTTTCCTTTTTAAAATTTATATAATTTAACCTTCAGGTTACAAAATTATACTGACACTATCATTATTGGTCCAGTCATGACTCTTTATTTATACATTTCTCAATGTACTTTTATAAATAAAAAGTACCCATGAGCCCACTATTGTTTTCAAGGAATTCAAGACGGACAATAACACATATATATTCCAGGTATATGCTACTCATTTAAAGTCAGAATATCATTTTCCATGTTATTAAATATTCTTCTACATAACTTTTCATTTTACAATGAAGTGTATTATCTTCTACAAAGGTAATAGATACTGCATGTAAGAAGTTTAGGTGATGCATATAAAAATAAAGAAAATAAAATGTTCTTTTTGTCCAGATGTAACAACTACTATATCAAGGTATGTGTACTTCCAGTATTAAAGTTTTATGCCTATCTATCAAAGCTTTATCTAGTTAGCATAAATATTTTTGAAGAAAAATGGGATCAAATGATAATGAATATAGTATTTTTTGAACAGGATAATATTTATATTCCTCATGATACTATATGCTTATGTTATTATTTTTTAATGGTATCACATTATTCTATTAGTGGACATTTCATAGTGTAGCTGATCATCTGTGGCTAAGATTATTTCTGATTTTCCATTACTGTTAACAACATTGCAGCAAACTCTTTGTAGGTCAATCTTTGCACACATCTGTGATTATTATTTAGTTTAAATTCTTAGAAATGCATATTTGGCATGATCTCCAGAAAACTTGCACCAGTATGCTCTTATCAGTGTTATATGAGAGTACTCATTTTGCCACATCTATACTAGCATTTATTATTACTATTATTTGTAATCACTGTCACTATGACAAGTAAAAATGGCATTTTAAGTATCATTTGCATTTCTGTGATTAGTAATGAAATGCAACATTTTTTCATTTGTTTACCCATGTGTAGTTTATTTTTAAAATGTTTTTTTTTTTTTATTGTTGTTAGAACTTTTGAAAAGTAGTATAGATTTTGGTCAGACAGTTGATGACCCAGGTTTGAACCTTGGCTCTACTTTCACTAGTTAAAAGCTCTGTGACTTTAAGCATTTCCTTAATCGCTCAGTGCCTCAGTTTCCTTGTCTATAAAACAGGGATTATGGTATTACTTGTGTCATCAGGTTTTTACAAGGATCAAATGGATGAATATGTAAAAAAGCTTTTGAAGGGCCATGGCAAAGCAATATGTGTTATTTAAGTGGAAATCAATTATTTGTAACAAATACTTATGCTAAAGATATTAAATCTTTGTGTATATGATGCAGAACTTTCCCGACTTTGTCACCATTTCTTCTTTTTGAGATGGGGACTTGCAGGACCCAGGCTGGTCTTGCATTCCTGGGCTCAGTTGATCCACCTTAGTCTCCGAAGGAGTTTAGGCCTTAGGCATACACCACTGTGCAGCTCCATTTTGTCATTTGATTAAAAATTGTAGAAAATTTCATCTCTCAAATAAAAAAGTTTAGTGTTCATCCTTTTGGATTTCTGCCTTTATGGTCATTTTTGAAAATGTATTTCACACCCAATATTTTGTAACTATTTACATATATCTTATTATAATAGTACTTTTTTTTTTTTTGTATGGGGATTGAACTCATGACCTCGCATTTGCCAAGCAGGCACTTACACTGATGAGCTAAACCCCCAGCCCCTAATATTACTATTTTTACTTTAAAATTTTTATTCCACCTAGAAGTTACGTGTGTGTGTGTGTGTGTGTGTGTGTGTATGTGTGTGTGTATGTGATGCAATTAGGATATGTAGAACCAATTGTCCAAATCATACTACTCCTATAATCTATCTTTTGAACATCATAATTATTGTAGTTCTTAGGGATATTTGGGTCTGTTTTTCAACTTCTTGATGTAGCTCAGTACCAAATAAACAAACAAAAATAGGGAAACCCCATAAACAAAAAAACTTAGTTAAAAGACTATTTTTAGTGACTTTGAAACATATTACTAAGCTAAGTCCTGAAACAATGCACCCATTTGCACCCCTCCCAAAAGTTTGAAATTATCAGGTTTTGATTGGTTTCTATTTGTTGCTCCATTGCAAAGTCCAGTACCAACTCTAATGAATTTAGAATTAATATTTCATGTCATAATAAACAGTTTTCATTTTTAAATTGTTGCCTTTATTTTCTAAGTATGAAAGAGACAGAAGGAACATCAAATTTGTGAAAGTAAAGTGAAACACTGAGTTCTCTGCTATAGATATAAAAAAACAACCTATGAAAATGTGATTCTACATACTTGGACACAGTCATATGTATGAGGACCAGATAATAATAAATAATAATGTGATAATTATTATTTTGGGATAATATTCTCAAATGAATATTTTGCCCTATCTTAAATTGTTTTTATTCTTTTTTTTACTGTGAAATCACTTGTACTCTTCTGATAAAAACAAATAAAGATCACTTATGTAGTTTTGATATTTTTGTAAAAAAATATTTTCATTAGTACCTAGCAGGAGCAAGCTTATTCCTGTGACCAACTGCCTTTAACCTGGTTTCAGTTATTATTGATGTAACTTTTTCATTTTTCTTTTTTCTTCTCTTGATAGAGTATATATGTTACAAAAAAGAGTATGACTCAATCTTGATGTTATAGTTATTACTATTATATTTTAAAGAGGTATTCTTTGCAAAGAAACAAATATCAATATCTTCAACAATTCCATAATTGAAAAATTGACTTTTTTGTGTGAAAGTTTCCTTTGAACTGGGCATGTTGACATGCAACTATTATCCCTTCATTCTGGGAGGTTGAGGCAGGAAGATTGCAAATTTGAGCCCAGCCTGGACAATTCAGCAAGACTCTATCTCAAAAAATGTAGTCCATTACAAAAGCCCTGGGTTCAACCCTTTGTACTGAAAAAAAAAATGTTTCTTTTGTAGATTACAAAGTAAGATATTTAGTTTCTGGAAGAGCATATCCTTTCATATTATGCCTTTTTTCTCCATTCCTTGTTCTCTTTTTCTCCTGTCTACTTTCTCCCCGTTCCTGTCTCTTTCCTTGCTTGTCACTTCCCTTTCTTTCCTTTTCTTCTTGTCAGGGTTAGGTTTGATATTATTAAAGAGATATGATTGTCAGTTCTAAAGTCTGGAGCTTCACCAGTACTACAGTAGATTTGCCCTATTTTCAACAGCTGCCTGGAGATTTTAATTAACCTATTCTGGGTCTGCAGAGCTTAGTCATGGGTTTCAATGATGACCAGGAGAATGCTTCCCATTTTTGTTCACTTTAACCTCATACAGATCATGTGAAACTCTTACAATTAGCAAGAGTGCTGTGTTTTTAAACCCAACTTCCTATGTTTTCTTTTCCCGCATTCCCATTACCTATTATATAAATGAAGTTTTAGTCACTTACAGGCAAGAGTATTGAGAAAATGTGTAAGGGGTTTCGCTAGTAATTATAGCTAATGGCATGCACAAGTGATGTCTTGAGGTTTAAATACGTTTTTTTGCTGGTGCTGGGATGAATTTCCCTTGATAGCTAGTATGTTTCTAGCATGGATGCTCATCTCCCTATTTCTAGTCCTACCTCTACCTCCATCCATTGCCAGCTTTTTAAAAAATTCTAGTTTATTCTAATATTGATCTTAAGCCAAACTAATTCAGAAGGTATGGATGAAGGGGAAAAGCAAAAATCACATTAAGTTTCCAGAATTATACATAAATTATTTGGAATTACCCAAATTTTTAAAATCCTGTTAGCATTAGCTCTTCAGTTGCCTTCTATTACTGTGATCATATAATATTTATCACCAGAAATACGCACCTATAAATTTTTACTGAATTTTTTAGGCCAGGCCCATTTCTTTTTATATTTTCTCTACATTGTTCAGTGCTTTGCAAAATGGAGATCTGGATTCTAGTTTCAAATCTTTAGTGTTTTGGAGTTTGGAGAGATAGGTTCTAATCCTAACTCTGGTACTAAGTGACACTAATTTCTTGAACTTGAGCAAGTGGTTTAAGATCTCTTAGCTTCATTTTCCTTTCATTTATACCAAGTTCATAAAGTCTACTCAAAATCTGCAAATGTCAGATATTTGTAAAATTTATTCAGAATGTTTTCTTCATCAAGAATATTTATTAATTACTACATAACATGTGGGTACTCTGAGTTATGCTATGATTAATTCACAAGTCAATTATTTTTCATCTTAAGACTTCTGCATTCTTAGTGGTTGTTCAGATAAAATTATGGCAACACTTTTCTAACTAGTTCTGGAAATGTAAACTGTGTAATCCTAGCACTCAGGAGCCTGAGGCCAAAGCATCACCATGAATTTAAGGCCAAACTGGGCCATAGTGAGTTCACAGCTAGCCTGGATAAACAGCAAGACATTTTCTCAAAAAAAGCAAACAAAACAAAACAAAATCTTTTAGAGCAATACAATTTCAAATAGTACATGTCAGATGCATTTTAAAGCAAAAATGCAATATTAATATCTGTACTATGACTTGTGAATAAGTTGTATAGATTTCTGATGTTTTTAGTAGATTTTCTCTGATATTTTATAAGAATTGACTCCCAGATGTGTGCACATGAAGCCCAAGGTGTTCTGAGTGATGAAGAGGCACATGGGAAGTACAGAGAAAGTTTTGCCATTATGATTTAAGTCAGTGTGATGTAGTGTAATGTGGTGAGGTAATATCTGTACAGAAGCTGGAGGAGATGTACTGAGTTAGTGTGGGTCAAAGAGGCACACTTGTGAGTATTTATTAGATATATCAAAGACTTAAATGGGTGTATTAGTAAAAATAAATTCCTCCTTTCCTTTTTCACTCCTTCTTTCTCTCCTTTTTTCCTTCTCTTCTATCCTTTCATTCCTTCTTGCCTTTCTTTTTACTTCTTCCTCATTTTCAGCATGGTTATGTTTTAAAAATACCTAGGATAGCAAATACAGTATATTTATATGTTTATTCAAAATATTGTG
Source organism: Hydrochoerus hydrochaeris (assembly GCA_004027455.1). Classification (NCBI taxonomy): domain Eukaryota; kingdom Metazoa; phylum Chordata; class Mammalia; order Rodentia; family Hydrochaeridae; genus Hydrochoerus; species Hydrochoerus hydrochaeris. The sequence goes on along the minus strand of PVLA01001355.1, from coordinate 334,923 downwards.
TACTGTTGTGCATGAAGATTATAGAGTTAAGGACATGTAAACTGTAAGTTTGTAAATGTTTGCAGTAAAATAGGGTAATTCTAGATATGTTTGTAGCTCAGAAAATTATATAAATCCATCAATGAAATTCTCACTATAAAATAGTATAATGTCACACTATTCATTTATGAGATTTGCTATCCAGAGCAGTACGGGAAGATACTACAGATGGCAAGAGCTATATAAGATTAGGATTCTAAGTTTGTTTGGGAGTGAAAGAGTTATCCAAAGAAGACAATCAGAACCAAGAAGAATAACAAGGCCAAAAGAGGAAGAGTGGGATAAATACCTGTTTTTGGCATATGTAGAGTTTATTTCTGTACATTTTGTGGAAATACAGAAATGTGCATTGTGAACTGTCCTTTGGGGCTATCATTCTGTCTCTGAATAATGAGAGTATGTCAGGGACATGCAACTGAAACAACTTGTATCATAACTACTGTTTTATGATGAAATCACATTTCTTCTTGCTCACTGTGTCTGATATGTGCCCACACTGATGTACTGACACACTACTGTAATAATATTCTGCACGATGCTATTTTCTCCTCCCATTGTTCTTGAAGACTGTCCACACTAGGAAACTAGATTCACAAGAATTAAAAGAGGTGTTTGTGTCCTATATGTGAGCATGGCAAATTCCCAATATAGTTCATATTAACTAATTTTTATTACATTAAGAACAAAATGAAATGTCTTCAAAGGGATAGATAAGGGTTCATAGAAAATAAAAGTATTTTATATGTTCAAATCTTAACTTAATTTTTTCCTAAGGATTTTTCACTTCAGATTACTTAACCCGGGTTCATGGGGGTGATTTAAATTTACTAACTTGTACAGGCTCTGCTCATGAACAATTTAAAGAGAGTTAATGACGAGCTTCTTTTCCTACGATTTTGCCTTTAATTTTCTTCTTTTCTGTGAAAGTTCAGTGCTTCAGCTTCTTGTAAGCATTAATGGTTAACTGATTTTTGAATCAGGTGTTAGCCTCACTCAGACTGATCTTTGGGTGATCTTTTGGAGAAGTAGCCTTTCCAACGAAAAAACCCATTTTGAACTGTCAGTGCAAGTCTTTTCTGGTGTTTCATTTCCCTTTATGATGTAAGCAGTCTTATTTGGTTGGGCCTTCAATTCTACAGCTTGTCATATGTCTTTACTTTCTCTTTCTTTTTGCCTTTTCTTCCTATCCTATTCATTTTATTTCCTTTTGTTTTTTTTAACTAGAAAAACATGTACCTTTATTGTACAATATTAAGAAATCTTTAGTATGCTTTGGTGTCTCACTTAGTGTGATGAAAGGGCAGAAATAACTTGCTTTTCTGGAGTCCTGTTATTAGGCTGTTCATCTTGAGTAACCTGGCTTTTGAAGCAATATTTTTACTATATATAATCATGTAGATCATCAATTCAAATGACCAATTATGTATTGAATTAAAATTATTCTTGCTTTTAATAAACTTGCAATATAATCAATGAAGGCAATATAAAATACAGAATTTGGTAATTTTACTTGTCATTCAATAAATATTAATGCCTTTTTATAAGATAATAGCTAAGTTATACTGGTTATGATCTATGAGCCAAGCACTGCACTAAAATGTTTCAGGTATGTTCTGTAATTTAATCTTTTATATCACTTCTATGAACTAGATTTTATGATGAAGATTGTATGATGAGGAATATGAGACCCTCAGTTCACATAACTTAACAGAGTTAATAGGATAAAAATTCAGGCTAGGAAATTGGCACTTAGTTACTATGCTAAGGAACCTCCATATATTGTGTTATGATTATAAATTTGAGATTTCTATAGCAATACATAAAGATTATTATTTAGTAATAGAGTTTGTAAAATATTTTATTCTCCAGAATAAATTCAGGATCACATGCAACTATATATACATATGCTATGTATGTCACACAATATTTCTATATGTACATGTATTGCATTCACTCATTATTTTATGCTTTACAGTGTGGAGATTCATCTAACAATTCTTTCCTGAGCACACACTATATATCAAGTCACACTTGGGCATTGGAAATACATCAGAAAACAAAATTAAAGTTCCAGCCCTCAAGAAGCTAATTTTCTAGTAAAGAGAAACAAAGAAAAGTAACTCAGTAATTAGAAGGTAAATACTATGGAGAAAGATAAAACAAGAAAGAAGGGTAGAGAGTATGTACTATAGATAAATACCATTTTAAATAGGTATCAGGGAAGATCTCAATGAGATGAGAATTTTTGTCTAAAGACGAAATAACAAACAAACAAACAAAGGAACAATGTAAATATCTGGGGTAAGGATATGCAGGTAGAGGGAGCCAGCCTGTATAGAGAGTCTAAAGTATAAATTCCTCTGCCATGTTACGGGAACAGAGATCAGACTGAATGGCTGGAGACAAGTGAATGAAGGGAAAATAATAGAAAATGAGATGAGAAAAATAATGGAGGCCAGATTAAGTAGAAATTATAGGTCATTGTAGGGATTCTGGTATTTACTCTCTTAGATGGGAAGCCATTGGAACACTTTAATGAAAGGTATGATACCATGTGACTTATGTTTTAAATTATATTTATGTTGTTGCTAGGAATAAATTGTAAGGGTACAAAAGAGTGGGAAAAGGGTTATTGCCTAAGAGGCTATTACAGTAATGTGGGTGAGAGTTCTTTATGGCTTAGTGTATAGTCGAAGTGGCAAGAAGTGTTTATAGTGTAACTATATGTTGATGAAAGAAACAATGAGACTTTCTGACAGACTGGATTTGGAGGATGAGAACCAGAAACAAAGTGAGGATTCTGGCTTGAGAAACTAATGATAAAATTGCTGTTAAACTAATTGGGATGGATTTAGAAGCAACAGGTTTTAGAGGGACTATCTGGAGACTAGTTTTGGACTTGGAAAGGTTGATATGCAAATGAAGATGTGCAGTCGGCGTTAGGGAGGAAAGGGTTGGAAATAAAAATTTATGACTGTGAGAGTGCATGAGTATGAACAACTGTCCTTTGATATTCACGCGTGATTGGTTCCAGAACTCCCCATGGATATCAAAATCCAAGGATGATTAAGTCTCTTATATAAAATAGTGTAGTGTTTGCATATAATATATGCACACCCTCCTATATGCTTTAGATCATTCCTAGACCACTTACATGATCTAATGCAATGTAAATGTTATATAAGTGGTGGTTATACTATATTCTTGAAGGAAAAGTGACAAGAAAAAAATCCGTATATGTTCAGTGCAGATATAACAATTGTAAGTCTAATTACGTTTTTAATCCTCAGTTGGTTAAATACATGAATGCAGAAATTACAGGCCAACTGTATTTCTGGGTTTCAATCCATTATTTTTCTATTTTAAAGACCTATTTTCTCATATTTTGGCTAAGGTTATATAAAAATTGAATTATATTGAATTTTGAGTGATGAAAATATAAATTTATACTCTTGTCAATCTTTTGGTCTGCCTGAAGTGTTTTACTATATTAAGCAAAGTCATATCTAGTTAGAACAAAACACTGTAAGTAGTTCAAACAGATAGGATTCAATTGAGGGAACTTTTTGGAAGGTAAATAAAGCAAAAAAAAAAAGAATCTGAGGTAATATAGATATAATTTCAGGGAGCAAGTACCACCCATAGGGCTAGTGAAACAGAATGGAAATAATTATGTCCCTTAAGTCTAGCAACTTGAAAAAGTGTGGGGTTGGGGCTTGAGCTTTTGAGGGGAAGCTGTGCTGTGTGACTTGTGTCCAAACCACGGAGAACATGGCATGGGATGCTCTAATACTGAGAGGATTGTGGCCACCTGGTGCTTGTACTGCTGTGGGGCTTAGGCATCTGGTATTGGGGGGTGATGAAAGAAGCCATTATTAGTGGGAATGTAATGATGTGGCCCTAGTATATTTTGCTACTGCAAGAATGATGACAAGATCTAGAAAAAGGAAGTCTCTTTCCTCTTGTTATTGTCATTGGAAGAACTTAATAGGAAGCCATCTGGCAATGAAGCCTGAGAAATAATAATCATCACAGAACAGAGAACAAAATGGTGGTGTGTAAGTCAAGAGACAATAAATGAATAACTGACATACGAACTATGCATCATAAGACATGAATAAAAATTCGAGACTTGATTTTATTGAAATGTTCAATAAAAGAACATTTTACATTTGAAGCTATAGTGCTTTGGTTATTGATCATAAGTGAAGATAACATTTGGTATGAAGAGGATAAGCACTGATTATTGTAACTATGGTTTGGTTTTCAAAACTCTAGTCAAGAAATTAGTCTATGCGTGGAACAGATGTTTATAGGGACTCTATTATGTTCCAGGTAGCACTATACTTGCAATTAAAAAATAATAGTTACAAAACGAATACTATGGTTCTCATGCTGCTTATATTATAAAGTGGAGAGACATAACAATAAGCATGACAATTACATCGCATATTAGAAATTTACAAGTGCTATACAAAAAGAAAGATGTACAGTAGAAAGGGAGTTGACAGTGCACAGAAGCAATTTTATTCATTCATTTATTTTTTAAATTTAATTTTTTAAACATTTTAAAAAATTTTTATTTAAAAAGAAAAAAACAGAAAAAAAGGGAAGCAATAATACAAAAGTCCAAATAAAATAAAATAAACACTAAGAAATCACTAGTTGACAAATTACATAATGTCATCTTAGAAATAGTTGTTCAAGTTACAAAATTAAAGCAAACAAAGTGGACATTCCAACAGTGAGGCTGCAAACAGTTCTGCTTAACGATCCAACAAACACTTAGTAATGTGGCTATTAATCCTACACACTTAAACACGCATGCAGTTATATTCTTTAGAGCACTTTCTTTTCCTCTTCCTTTTGACAATAGCAATTACACGTTCTGAGTTTTATTACTCCTACAGTTCTTATTACTTTTGACACTAGAGACACAATGTGATATCTATAAATATGATTCTTATTTATTTCACTTATGAGAATAGGCTCAAGTTGCCTCCATTTTATTTTAAAGGGATTAAAACGAAACAAGACGAATTGAAACAGTAATAAGACAATAGGATATCTACAATAGTTACTCTATTGCATATTGTTGTCCTTAAATAGTCACTGGGCTTTAGGCTTCCAAAGAAAATCAAACAATACAGTTCCTCCAAATCAGCAAGTTGCTAACCCGGGTAGAGGTGTGGGTGGGGGTGTGGGTTCTTTTCTCCTCAGCCCTCTTGCGCTGATCTGCTGATGGGCTCACACGTGGGGGCTTGGCTTCCTGCCTTTTTCTCCCAGATCTGTGCTGACTGGCTCACAGGAAAGAAGCAGTTTAACTAGGATGCCCAGAAGAAGGTTTTTTGAGAACATGGTATAGGCTTCAATAAGTAAAGGAGTCTGCCACAGGGAAAAAAAAGTTCCAGTTTTTGATACTAGTCAAGCTTTTGGTTGTGCCATGGTCATCTCATTGTTTTGGGCTGCATTTGCTGAATGACAAGCAATCTTACTTAAGCATTGTTTCAAATACTTACTACCATGCATATACCATCTTTGGAGAAATACTCTTTCAAGCCTCTAGTCCATTGTTGAAATGCAGTGTTTTGTTTTTGCTGTTGAGAGCTTCTGTATATATCCAATATATTAATCCCTTATCAGTTATATGATGTAATGGTTGATACATTGTGTCAAGTTGAGAAATTAAGAAGTTTAACTCACTGACTCAGCAGGGGGCCAGGGTCCTTACTTGGGAAATATCTTCATCCTGTGCAAGAGGAGGGCACACGGAGGGAATACTGCACCTGCCCCAGGTTTGGTAGGCTGCTTGTAATACAAAGGATGAAAAGGGGCTTGCTGTCCCCCTTCTTGCTCTTGTTGCTTTTCCTAACTTTCACTGTCATGAATGGTTGCCACCTTAAACATGCCATCCTGCCTTAGAACCAGCTGATTAGGGACTAAAGCCTCTACCAGTTGTGAGTTAAATAAACCTTTCTTTCCTTAATTTTGGCTGTCAGTATTTTGTCTTGGCACTGAGAGAAAAGTAACTAAGACAAGTGATTTGCAATTTTTTTTAACCCATTCTAGGTGTTCCTTTCCATATTTTCCGTTCTTGATACTGGCTTTTAATGAACAAGTTTTTAATTTGATGAAGTTTATCTTTTTCATTTGTTGCTTGGCATTTTTGTCATGTCCAAGAAGTCATTAGATATCCAATGTTGTAAAAATTTTCCCTGTGTTTAGATACTTGATCCATTTCAAATTCATTTTTGTAGTTAGTATAAAGGTTCAACTTTATTTTTTTGTTTGTGGATACTCAGTTTTATGAGTGACTTTTGTAGAAAATACAGTTTTACCTTTTATTCTGAACTTTTTTTATAAAAAAATTGAAGAAAAAGGGATTAGAGACATAATTTTACAATTTTCTAGTGCTAGTGCTCTTTCGCTATGTCTGTTACCTGCTATAAATTGTAAAACATAATAAAAGTGCTAGTTAATTATTTTGTGACCAATAGTCAAAAGAATACTGTCTTAGATTTAATCCTGTCTAGGAAAGTAATATCTTAAAGTGCATAGCATTTGTGTTTTTGTTCATATGTAGGCAAGATATGCTGGTTAATATTTTTGAATGCTAATATCAGTGTTCAGTGCATTGGGAAATACATCCATTCTGGCCTTTTCACTCAGGCTTTTGTGGCTGTAAGCTCCAGCAGTTGTTAATCATTTATTTTATGACATAGTTAAGCTAAGGGTAACATTAAGGTTTGTATCCCAAGGAGATATTAATTCCAGAAAGAGTTATTTGAGATAAATGTAACTTTACTGAGCTACTATTTCTCTTCTGTAAGTACATAATACTGTTTTGAGTGCAGGCTCTTTTGTTTAAGTCACAAGGGAGAAAATGTGGTTGTTTCCTGTGAATGGCTTTGAACACCAGAGGAATCATAAGGTATCGCCGAAGAAAGCATACTGTTTCTCCTAACCTATCATGAATCTAGCATGATGTGAGGAGGGAGTACATGTAGAACATGGCTCTAGGGGCTGGGGATTTAGCTCAGCAGCATTATAAGCACCTGCCTGGCAAGTATGAGGTCGTGAGTTTGATACCTGGAACCAAAAACAAAATTAAAAAAACATTGCTTTTTCCTTTGTCTTTATTTTTCTAGTCCTTTTCTTAGACCTAATGGCAAAACTGAAGGTATATTTCACCTGAAAGTGATAATTCAGATAAAAACAAAGGTGTATGTCACACAAGGAGTTTTGCTTCTGTTCTCAAAACAAGACAAAGCAAAGCTAAAATCAAAACACACTGCAGAATCAAAATGTATTACAGGACCTCCAAACGATGCCTTAGACATAATCTAAGGAATTAGATTACCCATTTAGATTTCCTTGCCACTACACTTAAACTACACTTTGTATGAAGTAGTTATTATTGTAAACATCTGACTCTGGATCATCGATATGAGTACTATCTTCCTTGAAGATTTTGCATATTTAGTTTGTTCTAGTCTGATAGGCCCATTCACTTTAGTGAAGACGTGTAGGTGTTTAGATGTTTTATACTCTTCTCACCTTTGTGCTGTGATTTTTGTATTTAGATTACAAACTCACGATCTGACATTTTCTGTTAGGTGTGAAAGAATGAGGGCTGAGAATGTTTTTCTATGGTAGAACTACTGCCTAACGTGTACAGTGTCCTGGGTTTGATCCCTAGCACTCAGCAACATAAAATTGCAAGCCAAACCAAACCTGAACAAAACAAAAAAACCAAATAACCAAATAGAAAATTTAAATTGTGACACTGACATACATGAGGAACCCTTCAGTGCCAAACAGTAATTCATTTTGACTAGTACATTTTCCTAATAAATTTCTATATAGCTCAATGTAGACAAAAGATACTTGTGATAAACCCCATGTTCCTGATGGCAGCCATTGAATAATGTGGGCTTGAAATTTAGCCTTAGGTGTAGATCTGTGCTCTGCAGCTTGCTTGAAATGTCCTTTCTCAATATTACTTTCTTGCTATAAATCCAGGGTACTATTACCAATATCTGTGATTGAATTGGAAATATTTAGAGATATTTTGCATCTCATTCTCTAAATGAAATCATTTTTATTACACAAAAGCATTTCTGTATTTGTGATTTGACTCAATTGTGTGAGATAATTTTATAATGTGTTCCCTTTTCAGAATGTTAGCATGTAAGAAGAAAAGGGAGTCCTTTCTAACGAGACTCCAGCAGCTGATTAAACACTGTAGGAGAGAACTGGAAATAGGAAAGATGGCAAATGAAATCCTGGCAGACAGACTGGTGTAATCCCAGAGGGTGTTTTCAACAATAGCCTGGGCCTTATGCCTAGTACTTAGAGGGGCTGCTGGTAAGAGACTCCTGTCCTTCACTCTACTATTCCCAAAATCTTATTTGTTAATACTTGGCTTTATTAATAAAGTCATGACCACTTGTTCAGCACTGCATATGGTTGGTTGTGATTTCCAGCTGCCCTCTGGGTTAATGTGTAAACAATGAGTAGATTGTTATGTTCTCCTATTAAGCTTAAAGCTGTGATCTCATGTCTGTGCCACATATGTCTGCAACCAGAAATATATCCTTTCCCTGTTCTCATGGAAAGGAAGCAGTACTGTGTCTGAAAAGAGTCTGAATTCATTAGTTTACAGCTTTATACTTTTCTTTTTATTGAAACCAAAGAATAAAATAAAGGCATAAAAAGTCATGAATATCATCAGTAAGATGTCAGTGTGACACCATATGGCATAATATATTGTCAAAATGAGCATCTCTTCTAGTGACTGCAATTTTTATGCAATTGGCATTTTCACAGAAGAAGGCAAATGCAGGCAACAATCCAGCAATCTAGAATCACAAAGAGGACCTCAGAACACTGGATTTGAAATATGTACAACCATTTGGATGAATGACTGAAAAAATATCCATTGACAGAACTGGTTATTAAACTTAGGCCAGATTACTATATGCTGTTTAATAAGCATCTAAAGTTTTTGTCATATTATGTGGTCAGAAATGTTTTTGCTAATGTTGTTTTATATTACAGACCTTTCAGGTTACATGGTAAGAATTTTAAAACTCTGAAATTTTTAAAGTCTCTAAAAGAGGATATTTATTTATGATGATTATAATTAGTGTTTTATATAAGGTGCTGGTTTATCAATAGTGATGTTCTTTTTATTCTTCATAGCAGTTCTATAATAGTGATATCCCCATTGGACAGATGAGGAAACTGAGGCTTAAAGAATTTGAGTACTTGTCAAAGTGGCAGAGAATAGATTCATATGAAGTTTATCTGACTCCAAAGTTTTGAAATTTTTGTTCTGCCAAAAAGTTTCTTCTATTTTATAACTGGTTCTACAAGATGACTTTCTGGTGTCTGATACAGGAATTCTGAATAATAATACTAATGATGATTTATTAATGCACCACTTAAAATTCATATCGTGTTTTATACTTTTCAAATGGTATTTCATACTTTAGAATTGAAGCTATGGCTCAAGTGTTCTATTAGGTTACCTTGTAAAATAATCAGGATAAACATTATTACTCCTGTTTTATGGATGTATAACATAAGCTCAGAGAAGATAACCCCCTTGTCAAACAACATATAAGTGATAGAACTGGAACAATCTTCTTGTTTTCAATTTAATGCCCTAATTCAGTGCTGGCCATTTCCTTAAGGGAGGCCTAGCTGCAGACAAGTATAACTAGTGGAGCTCAGGGAAATTTCCCTTTAGCTAGCTAGCCTAGTAAGTAAAGTCTTCCTTTATCTGAAAATGTTAGTTTTGGGGCCACTCATTTATTTTCTGGAAAAACTGTCTTGGAAGAGGCTTTTCCTGAAAGTCCTGACACTTTTTTTTCTGGGAAAAAACATTAGTACAGGGTTATTCTTGTTATGTATTAAGCTTAGAAAATTTCTGCCGTCTTTTAAGCCAGGATCTTGGTTTAGAAGTTGTTAAAAAATCTCTAGTTAACTGGAATAGAAAGGGTTTGGGAGGAAGAAAAGTTTGGTTTGAAAAATAAAACTTCCTTACAGTGAATTTGTGAATATAATGTACCAGTCATTTCATGTACTTTCTAAATGTCATTGGGCAAAAATACACACAACAAATTATTCCTGTCAAGGCTCTTTGGTAACACAGTATATCATACACTGCAATAAGTATGAGAAAGCCTGGGTTTTGGTGCTAGGTCTGTTATGAGTTAGCAGTGACTCTACACAAATTTGTACGCTTCTCTGATTAGCACACATGCCAAAAATGAGAAGTGAGAACTAGGTGATTTTTGTTTTGTTTTGCTTTTTGAGCCAAGGTCTCACTAAATAGTTTAGGCTGGCCTTGAACTTGGGGCAATCCTCTTGCCTCAGCCTCACCAGTGCTGGGATTGTAGACATGTACCACCATGCCCAGCTCTAGAATTAGATGACGGTAAAGGTACTTTTATCTCTCAGCTTCTAAATCTTTTCTCTTGATCCCAGTTAGAGAAAAATTATTAAATTGTGTGATTATGATAGCAAAGAAAGATGCAGAGATTCACTGTTGTAGAACTGGCTTTTTATAATTAAATTCATTAAAATAAAATAAAATTTTAACATCTTTTATCAAAATTATTAGGTGAGCACTCCTAAAATATCCCTAGGTTACATTATGGTCCTAGATTTACCACTTACCATCTATTTAACCTTAGGTAATTATTAACCCACCTGACTACTTCTGTATCTGTAATACAGAGTTTTTTCCTCCAGTCTTTTAAGAACCTTTTCTGAACACTATGCAGTCTGCTAGATTCTGAGGCTAGGAGTTGGTCCCTTTCCTTTAGGTGCTCAAACTATCTCTCTACTGGACACATTTGCAATTTAACCCTCTTTTGCTAATAGTGGATCTGTAGGATTTTAGTTGGAAGAAATCTTGAAGGTGGTTTAATTTTGCTTTTAGAATACAAGATTATTAGGGAAAGGATTTTATCCTATTCACTACCTTATCCTCAGAATCTGGATATATATATTCTGAGTAAATTAATTAAAACAACAATGGCAAAAATAATACATGGGTTAGGTAGAAATTTTCTTATCTGGAATTATATGTTTACATATTAGGATGGCAAGTTGCCAAAGCTTACGGACATGTCTATGACCAGAGATGTGCACAGAAGTATGTATTCTGAGAAAGAGTTGATGTGTTTATTGATCCCTGCTTTCCTGGAAATTATGGAACTTGGAAGTGGGCAATTTACTCTGTCATAGATTTTTGAAGCAAAAACAAGTTCTAGATACATTTTACTGTTTTAAAATCTTTCTTTCATTTTAAGGCTCTAGTTTCCTCTTTTCCCAGCTATACACCACACAATGCTTTCAAATAGTCATGCTATATTTTACTTTCCTTTGAAGAATTATCATACCGTGCTATAGGGGAAAATTGCTTTATTTTCAGTATTGTAGATTTTCTCAGTTTTTCCTTGGCGTTTTTCTCTGAATAGAGTCATGGAGCTTGGTTTTTATATGTCTATGAAAAAAACTGTGGTGGTACAATGTTACTATGATTGTTCCACAAGTTCTGGCACGGGGAGGAGTAAGTTAGTGAATGGTAGGGCTGAAAATCGTACTTCTAATGGATTTTCTTAAAAGACCACAGAGACATGACTTCTGTTCTAATGCTTCAATTATTATCTATTTTGCAACTACTGTTGCATCCCCTCCCCTTAGCACAAGGAACTCATATTTCCTTGTTTTTTTCTCAAAAAGAAACACATGATTAAAAGGTAAAGAACTTTTTTTTTTAGGACATTTAAATTTTACTGCTAGGTCTCCCACTTCTTAGCTATGTAACTGTGGGATGTTATTTTCTGTGACTTTCATTTGTATAGATACAGTCTATTGATATCAACAAATAACTGTGTAAAGCAGAAAAATAATCTACAGATAAGATCTTGTGAATTATAAATGATGAATTTACATATGAGCAATAATATTTTCTTTTTATTTTATATCATCTCTAAGTTATTAGGAATTTCTTGTTGCTTTTTAATGTGGAAATGTATCACTTATTTTTCTCAGTGACTTCTCAGCAACCTAATCAAGCTTAAAATATTTGGAAATCAACATTGTATTCCAGTTTTTCCTTGGTATCTCCCTCTGGCCATTTCTCTGATACTCTAAACAGCTGTGTGTGTCAGTCCAGAGGTGGTTGCATTTTTCTGGTTCAGGATTATATGATTCTGGTGTAGAGTTTCAGTGTCTTTGCTAACAATGGTTGATCACTCTGAGATATGCTATATATTGGGGGGAAGTTGGCATGGATGCTTTATGAATCACAGAAATTTGTGAAAAAATGGCATACTTGTCATGCTGTAATTTTTTTTTCAGAGAAATACAGCTTGATTGTTTTTTCCCACTTTCCCAGAAGTTTTACATCAGCCCTTAGCCTTTCTGTAGTATGAAGACAGACTCTTCTTTCCATATCTCCTCTAGCCAGTGCATGTAGCAAAATAATGCATGAGCTTTGCCACTTTTAAAGGTATGAGAATTTTTTTTGTCTTGGAATATCTATTGAATGAAGATAGTACTGTAAAATAGTCAAAGGCATGCAAACTCTTGAGCAAACATGTATGGGTTTGTTACCTATGTTAAGATGAATGAGTCACTTAATATTTTTGTTGTTTAGTCTCCTCTGTGCCCACGTTATTGAGTTTTGTGAGGACTGAATTATATGTACATCAATTTGCATACATACATACATACATATTTATACATTCATTCCTTATGTGTTTGTGGAGTTAACTGTTATTTTTATTATTATTTAAAATGTCCTACTATTAGAGTTTAATGCGGTCAATCACATTATTTATTAAGACTTATTATAAACATAAGCATCACACAATTATCTTGGCTAATACAAAGAACTATGATGCAATTATTGTCCCCTCTTGAAAGCTGAGGTTAAAGTAAGATATGTTTGCATGGTACAGACTGCCTGAGAAACCTGTTATGGGGTACTTTCTTGAGTTGGCTGAGTGGCCACATAAAACAAAAACACATAGAAGAGAGCACAAATATAAATCCATCTTGATTGAGTTAAATGAATATTACACAAGTAATATCAATAGAAGTGCAATGATGGGCTGATATTTTCTTGAAAAGTTTCCAGAGAAGGTACCATATTAGCTGAGCCTTGAAGGTGAAATCTAGACATGTTGAGATGGTGGAGGGAGAAGGAAGTGGAAATATATATATATATATATATATATATATATATATATATATATATCAGTATAGTGGAAAGGATGCAGTGAAACTGATCAGGTTAAATCTCTGGTATTACCCATTACTAGCTGTGTCACATTAATCTTCTAGATCTTCAGTTTTCCTGTCTTTAAAGTGGGTGCAGTGTTATTTGCCTAGCTACTATAGTTTCTGACACATGGTTAGCCTTTAGTAAATAACATCACTTAGCAAATGGTATCACTGAGACTATAACATAAGAGATAAAAACATGAAACGGTCTCAAGACAGGAATGAAACTCTTCTCTCTCATTTACTAGCTTTATAAACATAGCCAAATTATTTAACCATTTCCAAGCTTCATTGAGCTCATCTGAAAATCAAGATAAATTAATAAGTTTGTTGCAGAGTTATTTTAAGATTCAATGAAGTATTTTGTAACATAAGTAATGAGTTTGGGACATAGAATGTACTCAAACTATTAGCCATTATTCTGATAATTTTATTAGCATAGCATCTATCCTTTCTCCTAGATATTTACCTTTTGATTATTCATAGTCTTCATCCTTCCCTCAACCTTTCTTTTCATCTATCCTCTTTTTAGCAACATTTCTCAGTGGCAGTTGTAGAGGCTGAGAACAGAGACTTGAAAGAATGTAGAGGTAGAGTGTAACTGGTCAGCACATGTCCAACAGAGCACCAAGGACAAGATAAGGAAAAGGCAGCTAAGTACATATAAATATAAATGACAGGGGCATAAACATATGTACAACCTTTTGTATGAATCATCCTTACTAAAGCCTCTAGGGATTTTTTTCTTAAGGGGAATTTAGACTACACTACTCCCTTGTTTAAATTTCTTCAACAACTTGGTGTATCTTAGAAGATAAAATCTAAACTATGAATTACATTTGAAATCCTTCCCAAACTGTAGTCTGCCCATCTTTCTAGGTTTTTTCCTTGTCCTTCAAATATTGTACCTTATATTCCAGCTACCTTGACATTTTTCTTCTTGTAGCCTTTGGAATACATATATATCTTTCAGCCTGTATAAATGTAGGAATATCCATTCTGCTTATTCCTACCAGGCAAACTTTTATTCATCCTTCAGAAGCCATCTAAATAAAACTGTTCTAATGCCACAGTCCCTCCAAAATGAGTTATTTGGTTTTTCTTTTGTTCTTCCATGATATATCTTTCTAGAACTTAATTATTTATATGACTTTATATTGATTTATTTTTTTTCATTTGTATTTATTGCTAGATTGTGAACTACAGATTGTAGCTGACTTGGGTTGGTCCAATTTATAATTTTCAAGTTTATGATGTTGCAAAAGCAATATGCATCAGTATTAATTGCAATTTAAATTTCACATTTTCATATTTTCTAAGGGGCGGGATCATGTTACACAGTCCTCTCTCCTGATGCTGAGCAAGCTGTAGCCCCTGGTCAGCCACATAATCACAAGGGTGAACAACCAATGCTCTAGTGCTATTATATACTCAGCTATGGTAACAGGTTAGACGCATTAAATGCATCGGGGGATTATAATATTTTTAACCAATGATAAACATCAGGACATAAGCCTATTATAAGAAGCATTTGTATTAGACATGACTGTCTTATATGCCTCTGTGTATTTGGGAGTCA